>JAIPRL010007010.1:0-25070 GCA_025469235.1 Pemphigus obesinymphae
ATAGTCGAATGTTTTTCATTCGACTAAAGTCATAGATCTTTTCAAGAATACCAAATATTTATTTTCGTGCGATAAAATTTTTATCGCATTCGACAAAGTATATCACGATTTCAAGAATAGGCCCCCAAATACTCTTGGTGGATATATTGTGCTCAATAAAATGATTCTGAACAAAGTTTTGGTATAGTATTATAATAATGTTTTTTTTTTTTATTTTAAGTACCTAAGTATTTTATTTTTATTTTGTGATTTTTCCTTCATTTTATTTAACTATTTATTTTATTCGTATATACAAAATTCTAAGCACTATTGCTTAAATATAAGAAAAACAATATAAAATTAGTATATTATATATAATTAAATTCGACATTTCATTTTAAAAAAAGGAGGGGACATTATTTTCTGTTCACATGACACGGTCTAGGGCTGAATTTGCAAGGCAATTAAAAGAACAGTAAGAAGTATTCAAAGGGACAGAAACACGAGTAGTGTGCATAAGCACACTGTAATTTACATGAAATAAGAGTGTAAGAAAATCAATTTTGACGGAGAGAAGAATGTACAGAAAGAACAGATTAGACTCATGCTGACGTTTAGCTATAATAATATTCAGGGCATATAGAAAATATGCGTAATTATGGGTAGGATAAGGAATATTAAGTTGGTGAGCATCAATACATAGAAATTTTCTCTGAACTCTTTGAACCTTAGCATAGCACTGGCACTAGAGGAGAAAGTGGACTTAAGAAATACTGTACTATTCAAATGCAGGATAAACCAGTGTGCAATATAGAGCTTTGAGAAGCGATAGAAGTTGGAACTCAGAAAAGGACTAAAGAATGAAATCCAGAACTTTATAAACACTTTTCAACATATTTATCCAATATGTTTAACTAGAGAAAGTTTACATGTGAGCGTAAGACATAGGTCAAGCATAGAATCCCCTAATGATTTAATAGAAACAATATAAATACTTCTATGGTAAGGAAAACTAATCAAAAAGCGTGAGCAAGAAAAGGAAAATACACAACATTTAGGAATGTTCAGGAAGAGGCCAAAGGACTAAGGGTTTAATCGAGAGAGTAATGGATTTCCAATGCCAAGGAGGTCTAAGGATTTGATAAGTGGATGATTATGTTAACCCGATCAAATACTTTGGAAAAATTAGTATAGATCACATTGAGTAGGCTATGCACGGGAAAGGGTCAAAAATAAAAAAGCAAGCACTATGTTACAAGTTCTAGTTGAACGACCCGGTGACGCTTTTCAGCCACAAGAATAAAGTTGAAGGTAGAGCGAATAGATTTAAGGATATTGTATTAAGAGATGCGAGTGGATGGTAATAGGACATTAGTTTAGCAAATTTTTGGATTACCGGATTAGAGATAAGAGATTAGATTTTGAGAGTAGTGAGGAACATGTCCAGGGTCTTGAGACTTGTGAAATAAAAGAAAGAAGGGTCAAGCAATAACATATTTTATTTTAAATAAGAAGTCACATTGTATGACATCAAGATCAGTGGATTTAATTTTAATGAAAGAGTTAAGTGCATAACTGACGACATCTAAAGTAAATAATGCACGAGAAGGAAGAATAAAATGAGGAGTTTAAAAATATAAAAGTTAAAAAAGAAAATAATGAGTAAAATGGGAAGCTTTAAACAGTGAAGAAAATCTTGGAGAATAGATTAGTTGCACCAACAGGATTTGAACTGGTATAACCATTGTAAACAATATTAGGTGAATTAGAAGAATATTTTAAATAATACTTTCGTTATTAAAGGTTCTTTACACTTAAGAAAACTCCTGGAAAATTCAAAAATGACCTCTTCAAAGTACTAACTAGACCAATTAGCCATCAAAAAATGCTCTTTACTCAGAAACTTTTTTACTAATCCTACTACTCGACTCCTTCTGGTCAAAAAGTTGCTTATCGAAAATAATATAAATATTATTGTAAAGTCACTAGATCTCTCGCACCACTCAGAATATAAAATAATTGCAGTCTACAGATATATACTTACTCAAAAGCTTAAATATGCCTACAATATATTTGTAAAAGTTGTTTCTAGTACCTATACCTACTACCCTACTCGTATATACATAGAAACAATAAAATAAAAAGTAAGTACAATTATTAAATAATAATATCCAGGTATATTCAAAACATTACTAAGAACTTGTATATATATAAAATACTTTAAAGTCAACGAATTTTCTTTACTATAGATGAAATAAATTTACGCGTTGTGAGTATTATAAATAGGACTTTATTTATAATTGTAACGATAAAAATATGAATTTATTTTCGCGACGGAAAATACTGACGTCCGTGAACCTATTCTGCGGACGACTGTAGACTATATAATATAATATAACATAAATTACGGCTACTATATCTGGCACATAAATATATAATTTAAGCACATGTTATTTGTTTATATATCAACGTACACGTACCTATACAAACATCTTATGAAATGCACAACGAATTGTTATAGGTCAACTACCTATAAGTATGTTCCATACAGTACAATTGTCTAATTATTTAGGATATCAAAAATATTTATAAGTATAAAAATTACATAATTATCAATTATAATGTATAAATTTTAGTTCATACGTATGTTTTATATATATATATATAAGTATTGGAATCTGGACGTTAATTCAAAAATCATTTCATATTGTATTCATCATATATATTGTATATGTAATATCAGGGACTGGAATCCAACCGAAAAAGCTAATTAAGAACCTTTTGTAAATCATACATCCAGAATCTAATCCAAACCCGAACCTCAATTAAATAGTTTTAAAAATGTAGGTTTTCTTTTAAATTTTTCAAGCACAATTAACAGAGAAATTATGTTTTGATTTTACAATGTTTTCCGACTTTCATTCCAATTATTTGTACACTATGGTAATATTATACCTTAAAATTATATATTTAAATAAAAGACCACGTAGAGAAAATGTATTTTATATTAAGATCCAACAGCTATTTGTAGGTACTGTGATTAAAATGAACACTACGGTGCGGTGGCGTAGCCAGGATTTAAGCAAGGGGGGGACCAATAAATACCATAATTAAAATAACATTTTTGTTTTTTATTATATTTAAAAAATTAATATTAGCATTAATAAAATATTTACTAATTACTAGAATGCTTTAATGCTTAGGTAACATAATAATTAATAACTAATAAATTATAGTAAATAAATAATATGTAATAAATATAATGTTAATATTTAAATAAAAAACTGAAAAATAAACTTATTAACTAGGCAAAATATATTTTTCTATATTGTTATAGTTTAACTCATCTTTATTTATGTTAGTTAACGCCAAGCTAATTAACTCTTATGCTACTTTAGATTTATACTTATATAGATATTAATTTGATAATTTATACACATTTAATAGTTCAATAAATTAGAACTCGGAATATTAGAATTTGATTTAAATATTAGAACAACTATCTATGACTATATTATACACATAGATAATACAATATCTTTTGCTTATCACATATTTATCGTGGGGAACCTAATGAAACTTGGTTACTGAATTTAACAAACACAAGTTTTGGTTATTGATAAGATAATAAAAAACATAATTAGTTTTATCGTGAAAACATGCGTTAAGTACGTTAACAATAAATAAGCCATAGACCTTATACTATAAATTATAAAGCTTTTTCTCCTTCTCTCCCAACTATTTGGGGTCGGCCAAACATCCGAGATGGGAAAACCAGACTATATTCGTTATAAGACTTCTCATACCTTTTTGACAAGTTTTATGCCGGCTGTCGATCTGACGCAACCTCAATCACTTAGTCAACTTTTACGACAGGCATGAGGAAACCGTGGAGGTATTCTTAGTATTCTTTATAATTATTATAAAGCTAATATTGTTAAAATTAGATCAGATAAAATTGCTATAAAATAATACAAAATTAAAAATAAAAATAAAATAAAAAATATAACCAATATAATTAATTATTAATTTATTTATTATAATATAATTATAATAAAAATAAAATAATGCTAAAAATTGTACGAATCTTGTACGGATACACTGCGGGGCCATGCCAGTAATCCGTCCGATTGATTGAACGTTTTACCCGTCGTAATAGTATTATATTATGCATAAAATTATTTGACCGATAAAAATTCATATTGGCGTATTTAAATTTTCTAATTCTCCTCTCCCCCCCCCCTACCCCGGGCCAAGTAACTGTGGCGTGTACGTTTTACAATATTTGTAAAAACATAACACAGCACGCGAACACGCGGACCTCCGTATACGAGTATATAATATACTTGGGCATATTATTATTATACTGTAATAGGTAGATAATAATAATATTATGATGATAATACGACCTCGTATAATATATAAATTATAACGCGATCGTTTTATTACGGGAAAATCGTTTCGTTCTCGTTTTCGGATTATGTAACTGCAGTAACCTTTTGAGGTATATATTATATATATATAGACACATCCGTATCCTGGCCTGGCGTAATTCGGGTCGACCGGAACGATAATGATATATTATTATTATAATATAATGTACTTACCAAAAATACTCAAATTGTATTTAAATATTATAATTGTTCGTGATAATGACGAAATTTTACACAAAATGTTTTGAATAAATTCGGCGTAAGTGGTAAGCACAAAATTTCGAACATTTTCCAACACAATTTATACGTTTTTTTTTTTTTTTTTTTTTACGTTTTCTATTAGCGAAATGCAACAAGTATAATTTATGTGGCTATGTAGGTATCAAAAAAAAAAAAAAAAAAAACACATTCAGGAAATACAATTTTAAGTTATTCTGAAGAAAATATCAAGTCTCTTATTTCGTTGCGCGGTTATAATTTAAATAATAATATATAATATAGATATTATCATCATATAATAATTAAATGAATAATAGTGTTAATTTAACACGAGGAATAATTGAAATTTACTTTAACAAATAGTTTTCATTTTTCGTTTTGTTTTGTGGCCTTTTTGAACATGTCGTATAATATATACCATATATGGTTAATGCGGTTATACGTATTTTGGCGGAGTTACGTTTTCTTAATGATATTTTATAATTTCCAAATCCTGTTAAATGTCGTATTTTTTCTTTTTTATATAGAATATTAAAAACCAGTGCTCGAATTGGTGATAGGGGGAAGGAGCGCCTCTACTATTTTTTTAATATTTTGAGAGCATTCTAACTACTTATTTTTCACAGAGTACACGAGTTACATAGTTTGAGGGAACGCTAATTTTTTGAAAGACCCCATATAGTACCCCCTTCTTCCGTTTTTCCAATTCGAGCACTGTTAAAAACAGCTATTTTACTATTGATACGCGCCAGCAGAATAATGTACTGTGGAATATAATTTAATGACATTCTATGCATGGAGAGATATCTACCTGTATATATATATAATATGCGTGGTAATTGATATTAACGTAGTGAGCTGAGTTTGGCCTCAAACGACGTTTGTTTCGCCTGTCGCAAAAACACAAATGAAAGTGTTATTTACACGACGGCAACGTTAAAATACTATATAATGAAATAATATCAAAAGAAAACACTATTAGAATCGTTACACGTGTTTATGTATGGATTAAGCGTATATCTACAAATTTACATTTAGAATACAAGATTTAAATGCTAAATCTGGTGAAATGGCGAGGTCGTTAAAAAAAAAAAACAAAAATAATAACGAATTATGCGATTAATAACTAGGTAGTTCTTCGCACGTTCATTGAGTGCCGAACTCGCAGACCGAAAATGTTTTGAAATTGTTTTATATATATTTTTTTTAATCGTTTGAAACGTATTTTTTTGGTTTTTATAAACGAATACGAAAACCACATATTTTAAACAGGTGTTTAAAATTCGAAAATTAT
Source organism: Pemphigus obesinymphae (assembly GCA_025469235.1). Classification (NCBI taxonomy): domain Eukaryota; kingdom Metazoa; phylum Arthropoda; class Insecta; order Hemiptera; family Aphididae; genus Pemphigus; species Pemphigus obesinymphae. The sequence continues at coordinate 5,926 of JAIPRL010007010.1, forward strand.
ATATTATATATATATATATAATATATATATATATTAAATATAATTAAATTATTTCATACATATACGTTCAAGTTTTACCCAATTATCGGTATACGTTTTTTGTTAAATATGGAATTTTCGAATTTCATATAGGGACCTAAATACATTTTTACCCATAACGGTTAAATTATAATTTATAACGTCTGAAATTTCATAAAGAGTTTTCGAATTCAATAATGCGAATATATCGATCATTCGTAAAACGTATTATACTCGTACAGTCGTACATATATTACGTACTACAGGTATACATTTATACAGCGTGCATATAATATATTCTTATGGCGAATTATTTTATTAAATCAACCTCGTCCATTAACATTGTTCCAATATGCGCGTTTATCATGACTGCGGAGAATTATTTTATAATGGCATTTCGTTAGTATAATTATTATTAATGTGTACTGTGTACGAGCAATATATTGAATATTAATCATTTGTGTAGGTATATAAAAAAAAGGTACTGTTTTATTGAACGAAACATTTTCTGTACGTTCAATCGTTTTAATAACACGTTTCCATAATAATAAGTGTATACTGCAAAATATACAGAAAAAATATCGAAAATTTACTAGTTTTTTTTTTGATTCTTCAATACTAATTAATATAGATCTTCAATGTTTAATCCCATGGCCTATAAAAATATATATTATAAATAAAAATTGATTCTATAAAAATACATCAATTATTATTATTATCTTTATTCTGGTAATATAAAAATTATTAGAGTGGCAATAGTTCATAAAAATACTCGTTAGTCGCGTCGAGGTACCTATAGCTAACATCGATTATGTAAATTCGTTTTATGTTTCTCTTTCAAACACGTTGCATTCAATTATATACGAAAATCAGGTAAATCGTACGAATAATGAAAATAATATACAATCAGAGGCGTTCTCAGGATATTTCAATGGAGGGGGATGAAAAAAATGGTTACAAAATAAGCCGTAAGGGTTTTGCCTCACAACTCGCCCATATTATAATAATGAATATTAAAATAATGATAGTTGATAATATCAAATAATCAATTCAAGTCATTTTTATTGTACTTTTTATTTAAACTATAAAACAATATTATAAATCAGTTAAAATTTTTTATTTTAATAATTCATTTTTAAATTCAAATTAAAATATCAATTTTTCTTGATTTTTGAGCCAAAATGTCAATTGTAAAACGAATTGCCTGTTATATGTTATCAGTGATAAATAATAATATTGTTTATGGCTGGTGGACGTGGAATCAATAATCATGATAAAGCAAAATAGCAAAAAAGAAAAAATAATAATAACTAGTCAATATTGAAAATACATATCAAAAGTAGACAAAACGTATATTACTAATATGTAAGAAAATAAAGAACCTTGGGAGGGGATTTATCCCCCATATCCCCCCCCCCCGTGAGTACGCCCCTGTATACAATAAACTATTAAGCCTTTTCGATTCAAGCTCGATTTGATCCGAAATAAACCCAAATTAAGTACCTACCAATGTGGCATAACCGCACAATACAAACACATATAGGTAAATCATATTTCAATATACCTAATAATAATAATAATAATAATATTAAAATCATATTTTAACAAATCCGTTTTAATTTTTAATTAAACTTTCCAAAATGCAAACTAGGTTTGTAATCGCCTTAAGAGGACGCCCACCCGTGCAAAACATGGTGAAAAACACCTTCACGCATTTCTAACGCTATGCATTGTATAATTATTATAGAATGGTACCAAAAAAAAAAAAAAAAGGTGAGAAAAACTGTAATCGTACGCCAGGTTCTTAAATTTTGTTATTGTAGATAAAATACAATTTTTAAATTATTTCGACGGTTTCAAAAACATGGTAGATAGTTAATTAATATGTAAAACGTTGGCACTTGGCGTACGATTATATTTTATGTTCTCATATTTCTAATGGCACCGAAATTGTTGACCTACGATCATTGTACAATATGTAATATTGGAAATGCGAAAACTCGATTTTTAATAAACACCGTGATTACACAACAATAAAAAATCGTACGGATACATATAAATTACTTTTAAAATATATTTAAATATTTTGAATTTGTTTGATTTTCATTTTTCTTAAAATTTCACAAAGATTGCCATTTAAAAGTGAGAGTGTAGCATTCTTTTAAACATTATATACTTATTAGACATACGTACTCGTATAAAGAAGTTATTTGTAGTACCCCGAGTTATTCTTATTTTATATGTACTTCCTGTTTTCCCAAGTAAATGATTTCACAAATCATTCGATAGTTTTTTTTTGAATCGTAAACTAAGGATTCATTTTAATAATCTCTTTCGATTTAAAATATCGATTACCCACACTTGTATATATATTGTATATATAGGTACTGTAGAATGTAGATTTTCAATTTTCAATTATCTTTTTTTGTTATATTAAATAAATATAATATAATTAAATGAATTAAACAAATTAGTCACAGCGTAATAATTAATCATTTATTAAATTAAACACATTTCGATTTATAAGAACATTACGTTGACGTTTATGACAACTATAATAACTAACACGATTGCGCAATTGCCAGAGTGTGTTTGTTATCAATATAATATGATAACATATTATTGTCATGTAATTCTAACAGTTTTTTTTGGTAACAAAAATATATAGTATAATATTGTTACCTAATATTTTATTACAACAAAATTATTTTAAAATAAATTTAATAATAATCAAATATAGGTATATGGTACTCTTACTGTCCCATTTGTAATATATATATATATGGACGAAGTCCTCTATTAAGTGTACGATCCTGTTTAATACTTACCTACAATACGACTGTAACACTCCTTAAATTTATACTCGATGTGCGCTTATATATGGCATTGAGTTTCAAAAACAATACTCACTTTTACTCACACCCACCTTTTTGAGTAAAAAAATATAATGTCCACTATAACGAGACAGCCAAAATATATTGTAAATATATATATATAAATAAATTATTTATTATAAAAATTTATATTTTCAAAATGTTTCAAAAAAAAATATTCACATGCAGATTGTATTTTGTTGTTCAAAACATATTTTGTGGTGCGTCGTCCAGGCACCCGTAAATCAAAATGTTGACTCCAGACCGATTTTATTATTTTGTATAACCCATTTATAACTATAAATATTCTGTCCACAATTTCAATATTTCCAAAAATTTCTTGATAACATTAATACAATGTTTTCATATTATGTATTCATAATATTTTTTGGAATAAATTCTTCATAATACATAAAGTATATTTTGTGAAAGATTAAAGATTTAAAATTAAAGAAAAAACCTTAAAAAGTAGCTCAGAACGACTTCCGAGAGTAATATTAGTAAATATCACTATATATATACGTATTTGATACTGCAGAAGCCAAATATATGACTAATCGTAAGAGTTCAATCAAGTATAAAGTGATACGTATATGGTATAGTAAATCAATGAAATATAAGGATAAAATTCGATACTATAGAGGCAACCACCAACTTATTTAATACCATAATAAACAACGGATCGAATCAAATCGTACAGTCAAGAAAAATTCTTGAAATAAAAGTCATCCAAATACAGATATAGTGGAAGTTGGTTTATCATCCCTTTGGTCCTTGGACGAGATTGTATAATAATATTGTTGTTATTATTATTATTATTATTATTATTATTATTTAAATTTGAAGGTAAAGATGATTTATTGTATTCAAAAGACGATTCTGAACAAAGTTCGGTAAAATTCAGTAAGTATAATATAATTGGAAAACAAACAGTAACCATATGGAAATATTAGAAAATTTATTTGTTATTTTCATTACATTTATAAAATATTTCCTTTACTCTGACGCGTCGACTCTTAAAAAAATTTACTGGGGAAATCGAAAAATGACCTCTTCGATGTATTAATACAAAAACCAATTCGTTAGCTATCAAAAAAGCTCTTTACTCCAAATGTCCTGCTCAACTCCTGCCATGCCCGAAAAAATGTACTTATGCACAAACACGAAAAAAAAGCACGTTATCATAAAACCATACACGATATAATGGTAATTTCGTTTCGCTCAGAATCTATATATAAGCAAAAAAACGAAATGTATACTTCGGTCGACGCTAATATTATTGTTAATTTTTTCGACGACATTAAAATAATAATATATTCGCCGCTTGTCGTTAACGTAATAAATACCATTTATTTATGTAAATATGGATAAATTACTCAAATCGAAATTCGCCGTCTGGCCGCGCAGAGGCGGTAAAAATACGGTTATATTATTGGCACGCGAATATCACAATGAAAATGAAATTTCTCGGCACACCGCTGGTTTGACCGGTACCTCTGGCGTTGAGTAAAAATAACAACGATATAATAAGGACGATAATGATATAATGAATTAAAAACATTTCGCACACACTTGCTCTCGTATTTAAAGAAAAAACGTGCCTAAAACAACACCGCTTAAAATGGACGGAAACTGTAAAAAAAAAAAAATAAAAATAATACCCAACGGTATAGGCGCACATGCGCATTTTTGTACACTTCGAAAAGTATAATATATTGTATTCAAAACTGGTTATATTATTTATCACCACTTTGCCAGTCAATATTTTCGTAGTGTCAAATTTAGAAATTCTCCGTGAAATTATGACGTATTTTTACGGTTTATGCTGCAGTATAATAATGTATAATATAATATATAGGTAGTATAGCTATATAGGTACTATGAAGTCCGAACGGGGCCGTGTAGAAACGAAATTTCGCCTATATTATTGCGTCACTTTATTTTTGTGCACAAACGTAAGATTATTTACACCGGCAATATAAATAGTGTACCTGTCGGTAATCGCGGCCCATACACGATCAATATTATTGCTCAATATTTATATCAATAAATGTTTCAATTTTGTTTGCACTCGCACGATCAATAATATTGAATATATTGTTCAGTTTCGGTCAAAATGTCTATAGCGAAGATAACGCGATTATTGCTATTGCCTTGTCACTTGATGAAAAAAAAAAAAACCAAAAAAGGTGAAAAAACGACGAAGAACTCGGTCAAAAGAGGGGCTGAAAAATAGACAATATATTATACTCACGAGAAGCTATTAACAGAGTTGCGCGATTTTGAAAGAAATGATTTCAAAAATTTTTTAAGAATGGATGATGAATGTTTTGATGAAATTTTAACTTTGGTTAATCCATTTATTAAAAAACAAAATACGTCAATGCGAGAAGCTATTATACCAGCAAGTCAAAGACTGTCTATTGCTTTACGTTATTTGGCTACCGCGGAAACACATTCGAGGACTTGAAATATTGACAATCTATTAATACATCATATCAAAATAATTTTGATTGTTTCAATATATTGAACACGTCTTCAATACGATCCATCCGTCCCCATTTCCACACATCGCGTCTATCGCAACCCGCCCTGGCCTCCTCAACGGCCTCAAAAGAAATCGTCTTCTCAACTTCTAAATAATCTAAAACCAAAAATTCACCCCCTCACCACCTCACAACTCCTAATGCATCCAACCCTCTGGTAGAAGCATAAGCTTGAGACAGAGTACCCTCCTACAAAGCAAGTCAATATGATCCATACACTGTCAATATCAAATATCGAACAATAATATTGATCGTGTATGGGCCACTCAAGTCCGATAAAACCCGCGAAACATCGGAGAATATTACAATAACTATTGATTTTTCCTTTAATCATACACAGACACACCACACTTTAATCGGCTGGAACACCGACTCGACGTGCAATATAATATATACCGTATAGAGTTAAAATAATGTATAATGTATATTTTTCGAATATTAATACGTATTCTACCGACACCGCCGGGCGTTTTACAACGATATTGTAAATATAGGTACGCGATAATATCGCATGACATAATATCGTAAAGCCGCGTCCACGCCTAGCAAACATCTGGGGAAACATTGTTTGTTGAACGTTTGCGCAATGTTCGTCAAACGTTTGCCAAACGTTTGTTGAACAGTTTGTCAAAAAAAAAAACAAACATTTTATTTGTTCGCTATGTGTTTGCTCAATTCGTCAATCTACAGTTTTGATTATGGCGTCTCTAGAGCAATGGTCACGTGTGTAGGAGCTGCATTCATAATTATTCATGACCACTATAAAAATAAAACGAAGGATAGAATAGTGAGAGACGATGGTGGGTAAGACAACTACTACAACGCCGAAAAACTTATAGTGGCGATAGCGGTTCATTTTGGATTACAAACAATAATACATAGTAAATAAACAGTTATTTGTATGAAATCATTTTGTTTCTCACAAAATGTATGCCATAGTGTTCGAATAATTAGCGAACAATTTTGTTTGGGACATTGACAAACAAAAAATTGTTTGGGAACACGCCTATACCTGCAGGCCCTATTTTTTAGTGACACAAAGTGTGTAATCCGAAATTGCACTACGTGTGCACTACGGATTCGAGAAGTGTGTACCTACTAAATACTTAATAAAGTTCATTCTCTTGCAAAACAGCAAGAGTGGTATGAAGGTGTGTTTTTGAGGAAGCCAGATTAAGGTGACGAGGACTTATCTATTAACGATGTATTTATGAAATTTTAAATTATATATCACACATTAAAATAAATAATTTGTTAATTGTTTTCAGATTTATATAGGTACTAGATATGAGTATATTTTCAGTCTATAAAATATAATTATTACTAAAAAAAAGAAAAAAAAAAAGTTGACATTGTATTTAATATAGTATAATCATAGAAGTTTGTTAGAGGGGAGTGTGGTGGGCTTTGCCTCCCCCTCCCACAGCTCTGTATGACTCTGTACTCGCATTATGCAAAATGTGTAGTACGAATCTTTATGAAAAATAGGGGCTGGTCTATATTACCAACCAAACATCATTCAACAAACATGTTTGTTGGATATTTTGGATGTTCGACGAACGTTTGTTAGGTGTGGACGCACCTTAATTATGCGTATACAATATTATTGTTACGATAATAAATATCTATTGTGTACACGACTTGATGAAATTATCGCAATCCGTTTGTTTTTTTTTTGAAAAATTTTCGGTTCGTCTACTACATCGTATCCGTTACCAGCTACACTACTGTACGGTGTAGGTACTCCAGTCGAATAATAATAATAATAATTAATCGTTTCGCTATTATCCTATTTATAAAAAATAATAACGTATAGAATCGAGTGGGAATTTTAACGGTATACGCGAATGTTACCTATACGTACACACACACACACACACACACACACACACACGTCTAATATACATATCGTACACACAATGTATAGTGTAAGTACGTGTAAATTATGCGGTTTTTCATCGTACACGTACCTACTGTTTCTGCAGCAGCGGTGGTTATCCTTGCGGCGCGGCTATATTATATTCGTACGGGTGGTGTCAGCTATTGTAACGTTCGTTTCGTTTTTGTTTTCACCCGTACATTATATTATATATTATTTTATTATTCGAAACGACGAAAACGGCGAGATAACTATATATGGGCGTAATACGTGGTCGAGGACGAGCGCCCGGTACTCATACACATATAACAATATAATATATTATTATTATACTTACGTTGTTGTGGTGGTGGTGGTGGAAGCATTAGGTATATATACCTAAAATATAGGTAAGTACCTACACGATTGCGATCGCCGATGTCGGTCGTCACGGTTTTGCGGAAACGAGAAAACAGGAAAAAACAAACGGACGAAACCCGACGAAATGAGCCAACGGTTTTCCGTGTTTAACATTAATTGTCGGAAATATACGAGCCCCGTCTCGAGATGGAAACCGGATAAACAGATTTATATCTGTAGAAAAAAAAAAGAAGAAAATACGAAAAATACGAAAAAAAAATTACACGTCAGTAGGTATACTATCGAACGACGCGACTGTATCCGCGCGGCCTTCGAACGACGGGGTACACGTAATTATGATAATATTATTAGTATATCATAATGTTATCATCGCGTTGCTGGCGTGAAAACAAAAACCTTCTATATATATATTATATATGTGCAAAATGTACAATAATTAGGTTTTGGTACAGCGCCGGATTCGGTAAACGATAAATATTATAAGTAGAGTCCAAGAATAAATAAAAAAAACTCCCATACATAATATTTAAATAAATAACCTCCGACGTGAATGATATTATATTCATAATCACACTCGACAAATCGCCCTTTTAATCGTTTTATCGGGTATAGATTTTCGACCAGTTCTCGTACACCCCAATTGTGTTTTAATTTTGCGGCGTTTAGAAAATTTAGCCTTATTTTTGGACAAAACATATTTTTGAGAAAAGCCCTTCCGGGACCCTTTCACAAATCGATTCACTAAAGATGTCTAAACTTAATCCTTCTTAAAAAACAGGTGAGGTGTACGTCTGGCGGAAACATGAAAATCTGTGCTACGCGCCCAGGGCAACAATGTGGAGATACAATATCATCGTCGTTGACTATATTGTTTGTCGTTAACCTGTGGAAAAAATCAAAATTTACCCATAAAAAATGGATTTTGAACAAAAAACTTATTATTATATTAGGACATTTTTTCAATATATCCTTTGATTTTTTTCTTATAGGTATCTCACGATTATACTTTCAACAATATGTACACATGAATCGAATCTTTATACAGATATTTATATAAATCGTTTAATTTTTTTAAATTTCCACTATTCGAATGAGCTACAATTAGCTGTAGTGTACTTGAAAATATACATATATCCTATAACTATATATTATAATATTAAACAGGTACTTAATTAACAAACAGTATGATCATCATTCGATTACAGTCTGATGTCCAACATCATATATATGATATGTACTTCTGTACTACGTCCGAGTTCATTTTTTTTAACGACGACGGGAGAAAATTCTTGATATTGTCATCTATACAGGACATAGGTATTATCTGCCCTATATAAAATTATATAATTGTATTTATGTACATTTCATTGGCTAAGATGAAAGGATTATGTCGTGTTCGCAGTATTTTTTATATAGTTTCGGAAAAAAGTTTGTAAAATTCAATTTGAAATATTTGTGTATAGCCTATAGGTATATTTTGTTCGTTTTATGAACCTATAAATGAATATAGATATAGGTACGTGCGTTTTAGCTTAAATTGTGCTTTGGGTTAAAAAATAAATCGATTTTGTAAAAAAATAATAATTTGAAGAACACTTTTATTCTAAACCAAAAGAATATTTACCACGTGTTTTTTATTATGTCAAGCAATAGTTTAGAATTTACTCTACTAAACAACTTGTTGCAAACATCTCATTCGTTTCATTAAGAGTTTTTATCGAGTGTACTTAATATCACGATTCACGGCAGTTTAGTCTAAGCTGTAATAATAATAATAATAATAATAATAATATGATGTCGTATATTTCAACTCGTTTTCCTCGACAATTTCGCTTCTAAAAAATTACTTCTCGCGCGCGCAATATTATACCGCTCGCGGTCACTCGGTATATACCTAATGCGCTCAGCCAAAATATACCGCGACATTGGAATTCTTCGCTAGAAACCTTCAGCGCAGATCATCATATAATTAGGGAATGGACTTTGATAAATTTTGTTTTTCTCGATTCTTGATTTTTTTTTTTTTTTTTAAATTATCGTTGCATTTATTATAGATTCCAAACATAAAATAGTTTATAGATCATATATGTTTTGCATAATATATTGAAACTTAGAAGTATACCTGTAACTATAATAACTTTTTCCAAGGTAAAATGTCTACGAGATTCTTTTTTGACTTAATATGAAATCTCTATCGATTTTAAAGATGTATGTATATGTAAATTTGTAAAAAAATTATGTAATAATTGTACTTACATAGTTGGCTACAATAAATTAATATATAAATTCCAAACATTTACCAATTAGACCATACTATAGTAGTGTTACCATATTTAACTTTGAAAAACCCGAGACAAAAAATAAATTATACTATAGTTTTAAGTAAAAGTTACACCATTCATATACTTAACAAATTTTTCTTAATTTACTCTATATAAATTGTTATGTTATTTCTATTGAAAACTTTTCTACCAGAAGACTTGATCTAATATTCTAATCAGACACGTGATTCCATTTTCCGATCATCATTTTCAACATTATAAATATTTCAATATTTATAATGATTTTTAATGGTCAGGAAAGTTCTTTAAAGAGTCGTTTTTTTAATTTTTTGATTTTTTATTTATTTATATTTTTTAAAAAAACATGTATCAAAAATTTGATATAGTTGTCAAAACTTAGTTTGATTATTATTTCGTCATTATTGCTAACTACTGTAAATATGTTAAATGTCATCCAAATTGTCCATTCCATAGTACCCTCAATATTCATCAATGAGAACACGTGTCCTAGCTACTGCAGCTGATATTTGAATCAAGCTAATTAAAAAAAATTCAATATTTTTATTGCTTTTATATTAAGTTCATAAAATGTATAAAAGTTAATAAGTGATACTGATAACCAATGATCTTCGAAAGTAACGTTTTTGCATTTCACTTTTATTGTTCTTTAAAGAAATTTTTAATTATTCGAAAAAATTTTTTTTTGATACTTATTAACATTATAAATTTAATTTATAAGATTAATATTTATTAAATTTTTTTTATATAATTCCAAATATTAACTGCATATTTTGGAGTAAGTGCGTGTATTATTATTATATCATAGCTATGTAAAAATAGATATGTAATTTTGTTAATTATATAATTTTCAAACATGTTTTTCTGTAGTAAAAATTGAAAAATGTTAATATTTAATATCGAAGTTGGATTCCGGGACAATTAGCCGTCCCGAAAGGCTTTTTCGGGACACCCGGACGGAATACTCGAAACACGTAGTGTCCCGGCTAAATCGGGACATATATGGCAACCTTATATATACTATATAGTCTTGTCGCTATTATAACATATTTATGTGTTCGTGGCATTTTTGTTCCATTAATTAAATTATTTAGCCGTACTTAAACTGAATACCAAATATATCTGTGATTTCAATAAAAATATAGATTAATTTATTTATAGTATGGTTGTTAATATAAGTCCAATAAAATGTTTGTTGATTCAGAAATAAAATATGTGTTAATTTAACAGTAAAATAACAAAACGTATTATTGATTTAACAATATATTTTATCAATGTCTTGTGTAAAATTGTCCAATTGAATACAAATTTATTTGCATTAACAAATATTTCGTGTTCATTTCTTCTTTGTAGAAATTTGTTAATCAAAATAGTCAATTTGAACAGAACATTTTTTCAATTTGATAACATATTTTATTATAATAATAAAATCTGTATTAATTTTACAAATTATTTTTATTAAATTATGACTTTTATATTTTTTGAAATTTACAAAATTAATTTGTTATTGTAAACACATTTTCTAATAATTTAACAATATATATATATATATCTTCTTCTTCTTCTTTGCGTCTTCAGTCATTTGACTGGTTTGCTGCAGTTCTCCATGCTTCCCTATTGTAACTTAATTCCTTTAGTTCCTTGTAGCTATCCTTCCCCGTGTCGATCATGATTTGTTTCATGTATTCCATCCTTGGCCTTCCTCTTCCAATATAACCTTCTACGTCGCCTTCTATAACATATTCTTCGTTAAACTATCATGGCGTAGTATGTGTCCTATCATTTTGTCTCTTCTAACCTTAATATTTTGCCACAATTCTCGTTTTTCATTAACTCTAGTTAATACTGTTTCATTTGTCACTCTTTCAGTCCATTTAATCTTAAGCATTTTTCGATAACACCACATTTCGAAGGCCTCAACGTCTATAACGTCTATATAATATAACGTATTTATATTTTCGTTTTTCTTCTATATGGCATTAATTTTGGTTTAAGAAATACCTTTTAAATTCGTACATAATTATTATTGTAGTCTATAATTTTCGAAAATTAATCATTTTTAATCACTTAAAAAAAAAATTTTTAGTCACTGTTAAAATCATTATTAATCCACCCTCACGTACACCATATATATATATATGCTTGTATGCTACACAAGATTAAAATATTCCGATTATGTCTATTATACGCACGCACGTATCGGACCGATAAATTGATATCCGTTATCACTTTATATTAACGGTTTTTAGCAAAGGTGAGGTAACTAGGTATATATAGTTAATAATACTTTAATGGGATTATTTTTGTTTAACTATTTTCACTCAACTAGCTTATATTATTGTTGGCTCAACTTGATTTTTAATCGTTAATTTTTATATAATCATTCAGCTAATAATATAGACCGACGTAAAAGACGAAATTATTGCTAGTTCATATTTCAATATACGTACAAAGGAAACCGATATTAAGAGGATGCCACATACCCAATTTTAAAGGGGTTTTGTATGGGAAATTTTTATTAAACCATAAGAAAAAGAAAAATCAAACAAATTGAAAATATTTAAATATATTTTAAAAGCAATTTAAAAATACACCTGTTTCAGTACCGTTTTTAATTTTCGTGTAATCACGATATTTGTTAAAAAACACATGTTCACGAATTTTTCAATTTATAATTCAATTTTTAATTTGAGAATATTGTAGAAAGATGAAGTAAAATATAAAAATAAAATTCTAGCAACTTTTATATTTGTATATTTATATGTATAACTTTATAACAATTATAGCAACTGATGGAACCGATTTTCGGTATATGCATTTTTACTCATATATAATAAAAAAAAAATCGATATTTTAGCAGCTCATAAAACGTGTAAAAATGCATATCTCAAAAATCGGCTCCATAAGTCGCTAGATAATTTTGTAAGATATAATTAATTAATTAATTTATTTTGGGTATTTATAAGGTGTTTGTAAGCTTATAATAATGCAAAATGCTAATTTGAGTTTTTCACTGAGAAATTGTCGGTGTGTCGTCCTCTTTAATATAGGTAGGTATGTAATATATATATATATATATATATATATATAATATATAATATATAATATATATAAAAAAAATGAATAGTAGAAAAGTGTATTATTGTTGAATGATTTATCGAAAAAGTCTCGAAATTCGAGTATTAAAATTTAAATGAAAAAAAAAAAAAAAGAAGATATATACTTTTTTTTATCTGAGTAACGTATTATGTCTTAATTGAATCCGACTCGTGCGTTGAGTGCGACACGGGGAAAAATAAATTCGGAAAAACAGAATACGAGTTTTTTAATACAACGCAAATATATGCGACGTGTTAAAATTGCACCGCAACGCACGTAAGGTTTGAAAATTAAAACAGTATGATTTTGCCCACAAAGGGTGACGGGCAATGCACATCGCATATGACGTCATAATATGTAGTAATTGGTGATCACTGATCATATATTTAAAACAACTAAAAAAGACACAAATTAATTAAAACATTTATGTATAATAATTTTTGAAATTAATTGTGCTGTGAAAGCACACTATTTCAATTAACATGGCAATATAGTCAAACGTCTGTTCTAGTATATAAACAAAATAGATAATCTAATATTCATGTAATTTTTGGCTAAAAATGATAAAAATTTTTTATAATTTTTATAAATTTTTTTACACAATATTAATATTATTTCTGTTTTAAACGTGCCTAAATATTTCAATATAAGGTTTTCACTGAATAATAATATTTATGTCGTATCTAATGTTGGTACGCCACACACGCACTGGATTTAATTAGGACATAGGGTAAGGAAAATATTTTTTTCGATGTTAATTTTAAGCTTAAGGCGGCTATTTACGGACTAATTTCAAGGGGTCATGTATAGGCAATTTTCTACGAAAATTTCGTGCGTCCAAAAAAATGGTGGGCGGAGGCTCCTTATGATAAGAATTTTTAATATAGGATTGTATATACATATACTTATATTTTTTTATACTTTTCTTTATTAAATAAACTGATTAAAATCATTTTATGACACCAAAATGAAATACAATTTTATAATGGTTTTCCATAGATAAAGATTAAAGGTGTTAAATATAACTTATATAACAGTTTGTTATAAATTGTAAGTCTGATGTGAAAATATGTATGAATCGCGTATTTAAAGAACTCATATTTTGGTGTACAATTTAATTTTTAACTTAATAAAAAAAAAAAAAAAAAAAATTTTAAATATGATTTAACACCGTTAGCCACTCAATCCTTAAATTATTACGAGTATTAGGTACCTTCACTATATACAAACGTAAGTCCTTTAAAATATTTTCCAGTAAACATCCGATAACCGACAAAGTACGTTGAGACGTGCAGACCGCAAATGGGTCGGGGTCACGAGTATAATATATAATATCGTTAATATAAAACGCGTATGTAAACGCACAAAAAAGTTGCATAATGGCTTAATAATTAACGATATTGCGTTGAAAATTAATATTTTATATTTTCGGTAGTTACCATATACTTTTATATAACTCCTAGTGTTTTTTCAAATGCAGTTGCCGTATTTATTGACATGTGCCTGTGCGTGCGAGTGAACACATCACCATTATTATGCCAAAAAACACACAAAAGACCAAATACTACTCACACATATATACTGCGTAACGTAAATAATTCAAATAATTGCCGGTACACAACCCCTTAACCACTAACTATACTTACTACATAACTAGAAAATTGCTGTTATTCCCAGCTATATATTCTGTTCGAAATAAAACGGCGAGAACATAATAAAATGAAACTTCGTTCTTTTTTTTTTTATCGAACTCAATGATTTATCAATGTTCTCTTAAATTCAATATATCCACCACTGTATAGTGTCCTGTCCGACGAGCCCAGTAGGTACTTGTAGCCCTTAGTGTGTTCGGATTTTTTTTTTTTTTAAATAGTCCCCTATAAATATTATAACCAGTGGTTGAATTGGAAAAATAAATAAATACGGATTTTGAGCTTGGTTAAAAAACCAGCGTTCCGAGACATATTAGAGAAAAAGTAAGCAGTGGAGGACTTCGTCCCCTACACCCCCTATCCAAAATTTCATAACCAAGGGACATTTTAGATTATTTTATAACACGAATAGAACAGAAAAATCTAAAGTATTTTTTACATCATTGTTAGGTTACATATTTTCAAGATAACATAGTTTAAGCATTCCTCTTTCAAAATAATTTAACACTTTTAATACCTTTTAAATGAACAATCGAGGAAGTGCTGGTAGATGTAGACCGAAATGAAGTTTATATCGGTGTCGCATTGATTTCACCATCCTTTCAGGCTTTAGCCATTCACGGATAATGAAGATTATTTATTACCTATATATATATATATATGATGCCAATATGATTTAATAAGATCAACTATTATTATATGATAAGGACAAAAAACATTCATTTTCGTAATTTCGCGATTTTTTCAAAAAAAAAAAAAAAAGAGTTATAATTTTTAAAAATGTTAAATAAAAATTAATACAAACACTGCGTTCTTTGCGTTCCTTGATAAGTAAATTAAGGGGTACGCTGTTAAACACGAAAAAAAAAACAATGAAGAGTAGCTCCGTCCCCATGCGTCCCTCCCCAAATCCACCACTGATTATATAACCACTGAGAACCGTACTGTGACCGCACCTATACTCCTCGTCGATCACTCGACCTTCACCCACATTTCACCAATGTCCTGTTGCCCGAAGAAATACTCTACCCACAGGGATAAACGGTTTTCCGGCCCTCGGTTAGGCTTTCCTAACCTAACCACAGCGCCGGGCAGACGGGATGGAGGGCCTTTGGAGGGGTTTACGGTAAACGGGCGGAAAACACGTTATTACAATATACAACGTATGTACTGTATATAATAATGTACATATTGTGTATTGGGCGAAACAAAAAGGCCTAAACGAAAATCAGAAAACGTCGTCGGTTCACCGAGTGTAATAATAAAAGCGGGCGACTGGGTAAGGGGCGGGCTGCAGAGCAGTGCCTCGCACGTTATTCACGCACAAAAGAGAGCGCCGCGCAAAACGGATTGTGTACACATCAAAGGAAACGTTTAATTCCTTTTTCGCCAACGTACATGAACACACACGTACGGGGTGTATTTAAGAGGGTGAAACGCGAAGAATATATTGTCGAGACAGTGGGACGGAGACGGAGACGGAGACGGAGAGAGCCCTGCGGTGGAAAGGACGGCCGAGACGACGACGGCGACGTACGTCGTTGACGTCGTCTTTCCGACCTGTCAAAAACGGTTGCCGGGTGATGCGCGCCTAATTTTCGTGTGCCAGCCAACGACCGCGAACGGGTAGGGCGAAAAAACGGGCAAAACGAGAAGAAATAATAATAATAATAATAATAGTATATAATAATAAAGTGTACTGTGCGGTGGCGAAAAACAAATTCGCATTCCGCACACAATTTCCGGAAATACAAAGCGCAAACGTATTCATTATACCATTATGATATACAGGGTGTGCACAGAATTTTATAGAACAAAACATATTGGTGGGCACTAACCCGGGTTGGAAAAAAAACCCGTGTTTTTTCCCCCCATAAAGCCCGAAAAAGCCCAATGTTAATAAAGGAAATTTTCTTTATGGGTGGCTTTTAATGGGTTTTATCTAAAAAGAAAAAACCCACTTAAACCCACTAAAAATGGGTTTTAATGGGCTGTTTTTTTTACTTCAACCCAATAAAAATGTTTTTTCCCCATATCACATACACTGTATTTTTTGAAAAAGATTGAATAATATTTTTGTTTTACTTTTATAATTTATTACTCATAAGCAACCAGTCCTGGTAAAGGCCATTAACATATTAGTATATTTTAATATAATAAATTATACTATACAATAATAATATTTGTTACCTATATTAATAATAATACTTAAATAATATTATTATTATTACTAAACACATGAATATTTCTATAGTTGTATTCATATTTCATTGAATTTTTAATTTTCTAAATAGGAATTTTAATATTTACTATTCGATGAAAAAAATTCAATATATTTAATTTAACCATAATAAAATGTTTAAAGTTGGTGTATTGGGTTTTTTGGGTGGGTTTTTGGGTGGGTTAAACCCAATAAAACCCGGTGGGTTTTGTGGGGCTGGGTTTTTTCAAGCCAAAACTAGGATTAACTATATTGAGTTCTGCAGCAAGGCTGGGCAAAACACTCATATTCTTCTTTCTTTGAAACCAACATTAAAATTATTAAGTTAAAATCATTTAGTTAAGTTAAAAGTTACGTTTTAATTTTGGTAAAAGCGTAGGGTAACTGATTTATTGTTGCTTCTTAATATTTTAGTGAAAAAAAGTAACTGAATTAAAATTTAAAAGTTTATTTAGAAATTAATAACTCCAATTTGTGCAAAAACTTGTCCAAACAGCATCATTAGGATGTTTCTATGAAACATGAAACATATTGAAACATCACAATCCAAGTTATGGGAACATACTGGCGATGTTGCTGGGACCTTATTTGTACAATGATGTCTTTTACGAGATTGTTATATGAATGTTTCTTTTGCAACATCTATTCAATAATATTTCAATAACAATTTTTGTAAAATAATGCAAAAAAGAATATCTGCGTTGAGATAGGAACCACGACCAACTCTATGATTTGGGGAGCCAACTAACAGATGCCTTAACCCATCTACCTACCTACTCAGACGCTTGTTCCATGTGAAATTAAGGTACCATAAGGTATGTCAATATTGAATATAGATGATCGTTTTTAATAACAGCCAGAACAAGCTCGGACCGGTGTAATATACGTTATACACTAAGGGATATAACATACTAAAAGTAACTTTTTTGGGTAGTCCAAAACCGAATTTTGGATTGCTCATAATTCAAGGGGAAGTGAACCTAGCGTATCGCGATTTTGGCTACCCCTCTTTTACTTAAAATCCCTATCTATAGGTTCACATTAGGGAGGGAGGGGAGGAAAACAGCCCCTCCTGGAGAATACCCAAAAAAATGACTTTAATATGTTATATACCGAAGTGTATAACACACTTTAACAACAGTTCGAGTCCGATCTGACTCTTATTAAATTCACAGTAGTGATTCGAAAATTTCTCTCCATCACCATGCCAATTATGTATAGCCTCAATTCCACAAGACCTTCACTGCAGCCAGCTGCCAAGTGAACCTAGCTTTTCACGCTTTTAGCAAACCCTTCATTTTTCCTTAAAGCCCATATCTGTGTGATTAGGGGATATTGTTAGAAGAACAACACATTGTACTATTTTAGTTATTAGACGATACATTTGTACGTCTTCGGAGTAAAATAATATAACACAATTAAATTATAGGAAAAATAGAACAAGATTTACGGATGGCAAGAAGAGCTCCTTTTTTTTGAAAAAATATTGTGCTCTGTATATAATATTACAATTTGGCCTAATGTAATTTTTTTATTTTAGATAGCCCATTCCCACCTCTAGTCTTAGTTTTCTACGGAAGCTTTTGGAAATATATTAAATGATTACATTTATGAGTAATTTTACTTTATAAAAAAATACCCGTTAACAGAACGCTACACCATGGAAATTGAATTGTTTAAGCATTTAAAAATATCTATAGAAAATTAAAGATCGTAACGTTACATTTTTATATTTTTTCACGATAAACTGATTATTATTATTATTAAAGTAATAATAAAAATTACAAGGTCATGTAACTCAAGTGTTAACAGATTTATCGAAAATTTAAATACGAAATTTAAACGTGAAACTCTTTTAGTTGTGGGTCATCTGCCAACTTAGCATTTTTATATTCGAATTTTAATCATTTGTTTTTCCAAATTTCTTTTAATGGAAATTCATTGATTATGCACAACAATAAAAATAAATCTACTTTTATAGAAGTAATTTTTAATTCAAATTTTACTCCTTTGAAAATTGAGAGTATGATAGAGTAAGATAACGCTATATCTGCAATGCGATCTTTAAATTACAACAATTTTGATATTTGGCCTTAATTAATTTTATTTGTTATAATTAGTTTTGTATACCATTTTTTATTACTGTTTATAATTTTCATTAAGTATATTCTTAATATTAATGTTTTAATAATATTGT
>JAIPRL010007011.1:0-25055 GCA_025469235.1 Pemphigus obesinymphae
GTTCAAGTATTTAGGGTCCGTTGTACAGAAAGATGGGGGTTTCGAAGAGGATATGAAACACAGGATTAAGTGTGGATGGACGAAGTGGAGAGAAGCGTCAGGTATTCTGTGTGATAAAAGAATCCC
Organism: Pemphigus obesinymphae; assembly: GCA_025469235.1. Classification (NCBI taxonomy): domain Eukaryota; kingdom Metazoa; phylum Arthropoda; class Insecta; order Hemiptera; family Aphididae; genus Pemphigus; species Pemphigus obesinymphae. The sequence goes on from JAIPRL010007011.1 coordinate 127, forward strand.
TGACCTGCAATGATGTATGGAACGGAATGTTGGGCAGTAGATAGAAAGATAGAACAGAGAATGAGTGTAGCTAAGATGAGAATGTTAAGGTGGATGAGTGGAGTTACTAGAGAGGATAAAATAAGGAATGAGTATATCAGAGGTAGTATAGGGGTAACTTCGATCATCATCATCATCATCATCATCTGGCACTTAGTACTCTCTGAGAGTTTTGGCCGCCATCACAATATCTCTCCATTTTTCACGGTCCTGAACTACTTCCCTCCATTCCTGTACTCCCAATCCTCCTAGGTCTTCTTCCACACCATCCATCCACCTTTTCCTGGGTCTACCTCGAGGTCTCTTTCCCATTGGTTTCCAATTAAGGCTTGCTCTACTTATATCTTCCTCGCTTCTCCGCATCGCGTGTCTTAACCATTAGATTTTTTGCCCTCTTATAAAGCTGATAACTGATGCAATTCCCATTCGTCTTGTAGTTCTTTGTTATATTTTCTTCTCCATGTTGTAATGATGTTATCATAAGTTGGTCCACATATTGTCCTCCAAATTTTATTTTCAAAAGTCCTAAGCCTTCTTTCGGTTGTACTGATGGTAGTCAAGGCTTCACAGCCATAGGTGAGCGTCGGCCTTATTATTGCCGTATACAGTCTAGTTTTAGTCTTCTTTGAAAAAAATTTTGTAACTTTGATAGTAGACAAAATGAGAGAGAATAGATTAAGATGGCTTGGGCATGTATTAAGGGAAGAGACTGAGGCAGTATGATTAGTAAGGGAAATGCAATTTTGTTAAGAGGGGGAGGGGAAGACCGAAAAATAGATGGGGGTATGTAATGGCGAGTGATATGAGGAAGGTGGGAGTAAGTGGAGAAGATGCGGGAGATAGAGTTAAGTGGAAGTGTAGGACCAGGGTGGCCGACCCCAAATAGTTGAGAGAGAAGGCGAAGGAGAAGAAGAAGACTTATAATTAAATCCATTTAAAGTTTCCAAAATTTTGAACATAAATATCTAATTGAATAAGAACCATTATTAAAAAGTGCATCGATCATTCCCTCGTAAACGTTATGAAAAATTAGAATATTTTTTCAAAATTAAAGTTGATATACTCATTACGATGTTCTGATGGAATTAGAATCGTCTATTTGAATGAAAAATATATATTTTTTCGTGAGTATAAAATAGATAGCTGACATGTGGATAATGGCTCTACGTATATACGTACGTATATTTTTGATACGGTTTATTATTTACTAAGATTAATGACCATGTAAGTCTCACACAAACATAAAATTGTGGTAGAAAGGAAGTATAATAGATTGCTTAAATACTCCTTAGAATCGTGTGATCTGAAGGCCCCTTAAGATGACTTTACACACCCAATATTAAAAGTGTTCTCAAAATGTTTACTGTAGATTTGGTAGAATTTGAATTATGAAAGTACTATTTTATTACCAACATTTGTTAGTGCAGAGTCCTCTTAAAACCATTGCAACACGTCCGTTTTAAGGGGTTATGAATAAGCAATTGTTATGTATATTGTTTTGAAATAAATAAACTACGGTTAATGTGTGTATTGGTACATGTGCTATTTGGCTCGCATGTGCGATTAGATATTTATATATGTATATAATATATATTAGATATCAATATTTTTATTTGAGTTAGGAGCATAATTGTATGCAATAAAAAAAAACGATTATTCAGTTGTATGGACCTTTAATCTACATGAAAGTGAGAAATTTGTTATTTGAGAAATTGTTAATTTTAGCAAAAAGTGGGTAATCCTATAATGGACAAATATATACCTACAACCAGGGCTGGGTAAGTTAACAATATTTTGTAACTTGTTAAGTTAAGTTAATTGAAAATAATATAAGTTAAGTTAAGTTAAGTTAAAAGTTATTCGTATATTTTTTGTTAACATTTAAAGTTAAAAGTTAACTTTGAAAAAAAAGTAACTTAACTTAGTAAAAGTTAAAATTTCCTAATTAGGAATAAAAATCGATATACCTATATATATAGTAAAAAGGTAAAAAAGGATAGTTATTCTTTACGCTCAAAAAAATTACTGGGATTTTCTTCTGCCTAAAAAAGTGTATTTATGTAAAAATAAAAATACAACACGTAATTTTAAAACCCATACATAAATCAGAAATCAGAAAATAATTTTAAAAAAACTGTCAAGATACCTACATTACTACATTACTAACCTACATTACTGTTTGATTTACACTATTGTAGTATAAAATAAGCTGTACCCATCACTTTAATATATTTTCTATACTGAGTAGACATAAACACCAGTCTCCGTGTAGTTAAAAAGACTGGGCTCAGCCCAATATGGAATAACTGTAAGTAAAACCATTATTTTTTGTATTGCATTTTTATATAAAAATAAAACAAATTTCAAATTTTTAATAAATGTTTTTAAAAATTATATATTTTTGTGTAACCTTTATACCACCTTTCATACAAATATTAAAAGACGTTACTAAAAAAATGTATGATATAAAAATAACTATAAATTTAAAATAGTTATATTATATTATATGGAAATGAGTACCTATAGCCTTAACAAAACTTGCCATCTATGAAATATTATTCACACAACTGTGTAATATTTATCAGTTTCCCACCTCCGTGTTGCTAAAACTGATAAATAATAAAATAGTCAGGGCCTAAAATATTGTTGAAAGTTACCATATATTATTTAGGTACCATATAAATGAGATAAGCCTGTATCTATGTGACTATATGTGTATATATTTAATATTAATTAAATTATAGAGACAAAATGTAATTGATTTTTTTATTACTTTATTAGACATTTTTATTATATTTTAACAACAAAGACATTTCAACATTTTTGTTAGAAATGGAACCTATCCATCTGTGAAAATAAATAAATATTTGGTAACCATTTATACTGGGTATATTAACTATTTTTAAAACATTATTATTATTTAATATTTATTACTTTGGAAAACATTGATAATACAAAATTAACAATGGTATACACGCGAGTAGGTACATAACTATATAGCCGCTGTAGGCACCTGTATTTTAATGTATACAAGGTAGAGGAATTCTATATTAAAGTTATTTTTCATTTCAATTTCGTGAACGGTCAACGTCGTGCGGCTTGTGCGTGAGTGGTGCATCGATTCTTATAGATTACGTACATGCTATTGTAGGTACCTAATAAAATTTTGTATAGGTACTAAAAAGTAAAGTTCTCATTCAAAAATTTGCATTTTATTCTTCGGTCAAAATTTAACTTAATTTAGATACTTTTGTATAAGTTAACTTGAAGTTCACACGTTAATTTTATAAAAAGTAACTTATTAAGTTAAAAGTTAATTTAAAAAAAAGTAACGCTTTAAGTAACTTAACTTTTTAACTTTTAACTCGTTAATGCCCAGACTTGCCTACAACAGTATTAAATAGCCTGGAAACTTGGAATATTATAATTTGTTGTGTATATTTACATTATTTTGTAGATAGATATAAAAAGCTGGTGTATTTGTATATTTGCTTACCGGGTAAATAAACTGTCATTGACAAATTATGCCAACCTTTATCCTGAAAATATCTTCTTGAATACTCCTAAGTAGGTAGTAATATTATGAAGTTCGGGGTGTTTTTCAATTTCACAACAACAGGCTGTGAAAACCATTTTGATGAGTGGCCTTTGCTACATTTCGATTGCACACATTGTTGCACCAATTGTAAAGCATTCTGTATTTATTATATTATTTTTACAAATATTACAAATTGTAAACAATGTTAACAATGAATTTATATATACTAAACAATATTCCATGTTAATTTTGTTATCATTTTCAAGTTTTTTCGAACAATTTTCTTCTTTCCACTCGTAAACAGGATCATTAATAATAAAATCAAACTCGTCTTCTTCTATATTATTATAATCATTTTTGACAAAATCTAAATTATACCTATTCACTATATATATTTCCAATTAAATCAATATTTGAATTACCAGCGATTAATTCCTCCACTAATTCCTTTTTTTCTTTTTTCTTTATCCTTTTAGAATGCGTTTTTTTAAAAATCGAAATACACTCAATATTTTTATTCAAATTTGAAATATAAATTGTTGGTATAGTACCTGGTTTTAAACGAGGAAATCTTATTTTGTATTTTTCTCCTAATAATTTTTTTTTTAACTTCAAAGTCATCAAAATCTTCATTTTTAAAATGATTTAACATATCACAGAATTTGTAATCGGTTTGAAATGTTTACGTTTACAAAAATCTGTCCATTTCTTAAAACGCACAGGAGACTTATCCCGATTGGGAAACCGATGCGTTCCATTATTATTATTGCAAGCAAAAACACTACAATACGGCATTATTATAAAAATAATTTATTGTTCAACAAATTTAAAACACAATAACTACAGTATACAACGCGAATATATATTCTATATACACACATATGAAGATTTCTCATAAAGTTAAATTAACATAATACGTCTAATATACTATACAATCTATCGTTGAAATGGGGAACTTCTATATAGGTATGTATTTCCTATGTTGCGCGTAGTGGTCCGACGCAATGACGTTTAAAAATCGTCGTAACTCTGTGAATAATGATATTTTTTTCATTTTGTTTTCATCATACATTTTTTTATGACTCATATCAAAATCAATAATAAAATAAAATAAAAATTTTGGGTTGTGAATGCTTTTAAAGTTTAATGTTTAAAACCATAAGGGTATAAGTGCCTATTGAGGAGGTCAGGGAAGGAGAGTTCTCTCTTTGGAGAATTGACTATTAAGTGACAATGGATTATTGCTGAAACCAATAGTAAATATAAACTATATTATAATTAATTTATATTTGCCCTCCCTCTGAAATTTATTTAATTGGCGCCATGTTTCTTGTTGGAAGATAAACATAAAAGATAGTGGGATGAACAACGATAGTACTAATTTTCCAGAACATAATATCAATTAAATTGTGATTTAATCAAAGACGTTTCTAATAAATTCGATATTACGTTTTCTATGGATAAGAACCGCCACAAACGGAATAAATAGGTAGGTAATAATAATGCTTGTACCCAATAGAATTTTCAAGTCATTTATTTTATATGTTATATATTAAAAATATATACAATTTTTAAATATTATAAAGTATAAACTATAGTTATTCATAAATTGTAATCATTTGTGTTTTTTTTAGTTTTTAACTATTATTTTTTTCTATTTTATACACAAAATATTTATATTGATAAATATATACGTACATACATATGTGTACTTAAATATTTTATATTTTTGTCCACATTATTTGTACTACCTATTCAATCAAGTTATAATTTAATTGAAATTATATAAAGAATCAAGAAAATTGGGTCCGTTTATTCATGTTCAGTTGAGTACGGAATAAATTATAAGCACATAAATATATGATCTAGCCTATTGTATCTATTCAGTTAAATTTTCTAGCCTTCCTACTTTAGTTGTGATGTCTTGAATAGACAAATTGACTGATGATTGACACCAAAACTCGATGCAAAGTACGCACATACACTATGACACAGTGATGATACAGTTTTATATTTTAGATTCTGAGCAAAGAGAGAAAATTAGTGGTTTATAATCATGTTTATATATTTTTGAGAACAACTTTTTGAGTAGAAGGCTGTTTTCATGTTTATTTTTAATACACATTTATTATGACATTGGTATATTGATTTTCCAATGCCAAACTTATAAATAACATAATATAATTTAATTAAATTCCTGTTTTAATTAGAAACGCCATAAAGATATTTCAGGTAATTATGGCTGGGAGTACGGGCTGCGAAATACCTTATAAATTGTTATGGAAAACCACAGTAGGTGGGATATATAAGTAGGTACCTATTGTAATTATATTTATGAATATAAAATATAATGAATTATAAAATAGTATAACATTTTGTTTCGATGTTTATAATTAGGTATGTAAAAAGGTAAAAAAATGAACATCATATAGGTAGATTAAAAAACGACGTTGTGACATATTGACGTTGTACGCTCAATGTACAATCAATATTAATACATATTTACCACAAATTATGATTTGTGATATTTAATGATCTGTCACATTCCAAATGAGTTTAAACTTAATTTTACTGAACTAAACGGACCCAGTATGCTTGCTCTTCAGTACAAGTATAGGTAACTTATTGACTATTAGATGGCCACCTTAATAATATCAAAGAGTATTTAATTGTAATCTATAAAGTAGATTGGGTATTAAGCCATTGATTAACAAATCTAAATAATGAATTTGAAACGCGATTATGCTCCACTTAGTGCAGCGTGTGTTGGGGCATTGACCGATAAGGTGAATGATAAGAGAAAAGCGGCAGCAGTAGAAATTGAAAAGTAAGGTTTTTTAATAATTGTTTGTAAATTATTTTATTTTTAATGATATTATTATTTTATTTTAATAATTTTATTATCTTAGGATGGTCAAAGAATTTGTTGCTCATAACCATTCCACGAAACTACGACGGTTATTAAAGGTCTTGGGACAAGATTTTGCTATGTCTAAAAATCCTTGCATTAAAAAAGGAGGTCTCATAGGACTTGCTGCCATAGCTATTGGACTGGGAAAAGTATACATTTTTACTTTGATATAATTTTATGTAACTAACTAATAAATGTATTTAAACATTAGGAATCTAAAAATTATATTGATGAGTTAGTTGTACCTATATTGGTAAATTTGAACGATTCTGATTTAAAAATTCGATACTATGCTTGTGAATCACTATGTAACGTTTCTAAAGTGGCTCTTGAAAATGTGCTAAAACATTTTCCAGAAATATTTAAATCTTTAAGTAAATTGGTCACTGATCTTGATGAAAATGTTAAAAATGCTTCAGAATATCTTAATAGTATAATGAAGGTACCTATATATGTATATATACATTAAATTAAAACTTCTACTTAGTAAATTTTATTAATATATAGCAGATAGAATTGTCAATTTACATATTAATTTGTTTAATTATTTTCAAAGGATATTGCTAAGAACAATCCTTGCGCTTTGGATCATAATGAACTCATACCAGTGCTACGAGACGGCATATATAAAGATAACCCGCTTGCTAAGAAATTCATCATTTCCTGGATTTTGGTTTTAAATTATATTTCTTCTATTGACTTGGTGATACACTTACTAGAAATGTTGGATGGATTATTTAAAATGTTGTTTGATACTACATTTGAAATTAAACAAATGTAAGGAAATATATGTGTAGATATAATTGTAACAATGTACCATATTATTTTAAATTGTAAAAAATAATATTTAGATTACAATTTTTAATATTAAAATGAATTATTTTTATTGTTTGTATGTTTGTAGATTTTTAATATATGTAAAATACTGTTTATTTTCAGTAGGTAATTAAATTTAAAAATTAAATTGTAGGTGTGATGCTGCAATGAAAAAATTTTTAGAGGAGTTACATAAAAATTCTGAAAAAGTGGAGTATACAGATATGATAAATACTGTAGTTATTTATTCATATTCTAGTGATGAATACGTTCAGTTGATAAATAAATAAATTTTTCTTAAATATTCTTTGAAACTAAATAATTGATCCATTATTTTGTTAATAGTATACTGCAATGTATTGGCTGAAAGAGTTAATTGAAATATATGGTTTAAGAATTTTACCATTTACACCTAGTATTTTAACAACTTTATTGGTATTAAATTCAAATCAAGAAATTGAGTCGAAAATGCGTAATAATTTTATACTATTCTTATATTATTAAGTTTAAATAAAATTAGGTAAATTATTATAATTTTAGTTTTAAATAAGGCTTAGTTAGGGAAAAAAACTTTGATATGGGTTTTATTTCTCAAATTACTTTATTAATAAATAAATTAAAAATTTGTTAGTACAATTTTTTTAAACTAGTATTTTTTAATTTTGTCAATTTTTAAAAACAAATGATAAATTATTATTTTATATAATGATAAATATTAATAATAAATATAACAAATAGAATATTATTTAGTGCACTATAATCTGTTTTTATTAAAACTAATTATAAATAATTTCTAGTTATGAAAACTAAAATTTAAATTTAAAATAATATTTGAATGTACTTATCTCAGTTGAGAGCATTTGTGCGCATTGGACCAAATTTCATTTCTTCTGTATCATAGAATATCGTAGTGGATTATCTTACAGATGGTGGGTTGTAATGCATAATTTTGTGTCCATATAAATATTGAATATAATATAAAAATGATGGCTTGACGATTGTTTTAAAAATAATACTTCGTTCCATGGCTAAGTGGGCTATACTAATGTGATTTTTGAGATTGTGTTTAGATAATAGTGTTCATAACAAATTCATTATTATTATTCTATAATATGTTGAGATCATTTTAATTATTATAATATTATATATTATAATATTATATATTATATATACAATTTATAAAATTGAGACATTCAATTGTATTATTTTTTACAAAATTTTATAAATAATTTTAAATAACAACAATAAAAAGCCAATTAGTAGGGCCAACACTTCATTCATCAGATAAGACACCAATAGTGGATGATTGAATTTAAAGGCGATAATAAATTAATCTTTCTATAAGTTTACGAAAACATAACGAGGACAGTTTTTAGTTTGCACTGAAGATGACAACATAGTTGTTGAAATACATATACAGTATACACAGTGTATAATTTTTGTGATTTGGGTCTATAATAATTTATAATATTATCTTTGTATGAGTATGTTTTACTGTTTTTCAACTTCACATTTATTTAATGATTTATTATGTTTCTTAATTTACTAGTAATCAAACAAATTGCTAATTTAGTCAATTCAAGATTAATAATGATTATTAAAGAAGTTCATGATACAAAGGAAGATACACAAGTAATAAAATACATGAGAACTCATATATTATAGTATATTAAACCGGAACTATGATTTAGGGTTTAGATCTCGTATCAGTCATTACTGTGCTTACTAAAGATTTTGATGGATTAAAAGTAAAGACTAAAATAATGGTATTAAAATGGATTTATAATTTATTTATTAAATTTCCACAAAAGGTGAGTAGGTGTGCTAGTATATTATAAATCAACTATAATAGATCATTTTTTGTTAATCAAATAGATACTTGCGTGTGTGGAAATAATATTTCCTCTACTGATGGTAATATTATCATATCCTAATGAAGAAGTTATACAATATGATTTAAAAGTTATTGCTCTAATAATTTCTCCGCCACCAGCTGAAACAATTAATAAGCAATATTTTAACAGTTTTATCATAAGTTTATTAAAACAATGTATTTCTAATGAAGAATTTATGAAAGATCACGGAAAATTAGTTATACGGTTTGTGTTAATATTTTTAATACTATACATTATATATTGAATAAAAATAAATAAAATTACTGCTAAGAGATATTCAAACTAAAATAAATAATGGGAAAAACTATAATATCCCAAGTTCATTAACCAATATTAACTTAAGATCTGAGAAGTGAAAATATAAGAAGAGGATGAGCTCTTAATAGTAAATATTTGTAAATATTCACCTAGTGAAAAAATGAACCCCTATGAAGTTACATCTTCTGTTTATATATAACTCTCTCTCAAGAAAAGATGAACTTTTAGATTTAATGGTGATGATGGGCCTGTAAATAAGGTGGGATAGACTTTTGGTTTACCTGCATTGCTTTCATTCATTTGTATCCCTTGAATAGCACACTTTAAGAGAATGCACAGAGAGGAGCACTTAAGTCTCTAGAACTGGAAATCTTTCATGTTCGGTAAGCTAATATTATTGAAATAATTTTAAATTTGTTTATATTTTTAGGCAAACATGTAGTTTATTGAACTCTAAAGATATTTACTGTGCATTATCTAAATTCCTGTTGGAAGAAGAGAATATGATATTTGTGTCTGTCATGACGGGAATGTTGAATACAATATTGTTGACGTCATCTGAACTTTGTGATCTTAGAACTCAATTAAGAGATGTTAAAAAAAAAGTAATAGTTTTTTTTATAAATTTAAATTTAGGAGCGAGTGTCAAAATTTTTCAACATACTATCCTCATATTATACAATGATTTTTACAAATACTATGAAAAAATTTATAATTTTTTAAGAGGACCCCACACCTAGATTTATCAAACCCTAAAATGGTTTCTGTATTTCCATAAAATATAAGGGTGTTAAACTAGTTAGATTTTAAATTTCAAAACAGTTCAAAGTTCCTTATGATAATTTCTATGTTTTCACTAGATGAAAAAAAAATTTTTTTTAATAATGATAACTAATTATAAAAAAAGCTGTACTTAATTATTTTAAAATTCTATCTGATGAAAACACAATTTATTTTCTTGTCTTTAAATTTGCTTTGATGTATTGTTTGCAAGGATGGACATTAACTAGTTAATAAGTGAAGTTAAAAAGTAAAGTTAGTGTTAACTTATTAACTTTACTAGTTAATTTGGTAAACTATAAACTTAACTTAATTTACCTAGTTAAGATATCTGTAAATAAGTTATCGTCTAATTAGTATTTTTATACAAAAATAAATTTTGTTAATTCATGTTTTTAATATTTATAATAATATGTGCATTTTGGTTTTCAATTTTTTATATAGGTACTTAATATAGGTAGGTAGGTATATAATATATACACTATGTCATATTATATATATTATATTATATTATTATAGTGATACATGAAATATTTATGAATGGGTATAGATACTGATTGTATTATTAATATAATAAATAATTATAAGTACCTACTAAAAATGTATTATCATTTAACCTTGAATATTCATAATAAATAAAAGTAATACTAAGTTGTGATGAACAAAAAATGGCAATATCAAATTTAATACCACCACTTATATGAAAGTTAGTAGTTATTCTATTTCTGTGCTTCATACAGAATTCGAATTTAGTTAAATAAAATATTTTTTTTTTATATAATAATAATTTGAATACTAGATTTAATAATATATTGTTCATAAATATATGAATATTATACATTTAATTTTAAGTGTATTACAATTGTATGACTAACGTGATAATTTAATTTTAAATATTTTGATTAAATTTCGATTTATTGAAAATATAATTCCTACAGGTCATAGATTATGTTATATTTATTAATTATGATAATAGTTCAACATTTCCTAAAATAAACAAACTGTTCATGAAATTGAAAATACAAAACCTGATTTTACTTGTTGCGCATGTATCAAACAAAGACAACTAAGTCAAAGTACTACGTCCTGTTAAACTATTTAAAAAAATGTCCTTATAATAATTTTTTTTAAGTATTCAATTATATAAAAGTCTGCTATAATTACTAAACTATAAATATATTTTGTTGTTAAAAGAAGGAATGCTAGGAAAACTAAATGGGATAAGGTCACACAAGACAGATGTTGACAGAGACTGTTCAAAAATATTTTAAGTAGAGATTAATTTAATTATGATTTATGTTTTAAATTTAATTAAAGTCTATAATAATAAAAATATAGTAAGAGGATGCTCTTGTATGAAAAAGATTTTTACACAAATTTGTTAAAACTAATTATTAAAGTGATTTTAGAACTCTAAAAATTCTAAAACAATCTATAAAATAATATATAGAGCACAATATTTTTAAGTGAATCTAGTTTTGGTTTTTTAAATTTACTAATTGAAAAATATAATCAACATTTTAAAAAGTTCATTTAAAATTATAAAACTTATTTTAAACCACAAAATTTTTTTTGTTATTATTAAATTTATAAAACCAAATTAAGATTCACTCTAAAATATTTTTGGTCTTATAACTTTATAGGTAATTTAACTAAAAAATTAAATTATGAATTAGTTTTAAAAGTTTTGAGCATACATCTTTTCTTTAAACAAATATTGTGATTACACAACAATAAAAAGTGACATTATTATGGAATTATATTAATGTTGTTTTGCATAGTGTAATAATTTTACCATATTGCTCGATAATATTCTTTCTTCATAATTTTGAATATAATGAGGTAAACTTGTTATAAAGTGCTTCAAGTTTCTTTATAAATTAATAGCAATTAATACAATTTAAATAAAATAATTTTTTTTTATTATATTTAATGTGTTATTTGTTTTTACATAGATATATTTATAATATAACAATAATTGTTTTATTTCAGGAAAACCATGATATTTTTCTATGTTTATTTCGAACTTGGTGTCATAATCCAGTAGCTACAGTAGCTTTGTGTTTGTTCACTCAACATTATTTCTTCGTTTATAAGCTATTAAAAACATTGTATCCTTTATCAGTGGAATTAAATTATATATTTATGTTTTATTAATAGAACTAATAGTATTATTATTCAAATTAATCAATAGTACATTACAATTTATTTTCTTTAAAATTATTTTATAAGGACTTCAATGGATATTACGGTTGACTTACTTATTGAACTGGATAAATTAATTCAGATATTAGAATCCCCCGTATTTATACGTAATTTTATTAAGTTAAAAATGATTTATTTTTGAATATTAGTATTAGACACAAAGAATTATTTCTTTAGACTTGAGAATGGAGCAGTGAATCAATATTTAATTCAATCACTTTATGGACTTCTAATGATAATGCCTCAATCAAATTCATTTAATTTATTACAACAAAGACTGAACTGTATTTCTCATTTGAATATAGGATCTGAAATGTATGTACTGTGATACAACATATATTTTATGTTTTTTTTATAGAAGTATACCTAATTATTTAAATTTGTACTAAACTTGTTAATAATATGCTTACATAATCTTTCATCAATAATATTATGAATTTCAACCTTATAGTTTTTAATTTATGTTGTTTTTAATAGATCATCTAGTAAAATAGTTGAAAGCAGTTTCAAAGGAGTGTTTAATATAAATATGATGTTACAACATTTTACAAAAATGCAAGAAAAACAAAGAATTTATCGAAGAATTACAAGTTTTAATTCTGATAATACAACTGATCATATATTTTTCACCTGATTTTTATCACTAAAATTGATTTACAATAATTGTTGTTTCTATCTTAATGAATGATTACACGTTATTTACCGATTTTGCTGTTTTTTTTTCTATCTCCATTTATTTGATTTAATATCTTTGAATAACATTTTTCAATGTATTTATTTATTTGTAAGAAATTTCATTATGTTTTAGTTGTTATATAGATTTAAATTTATTCAATCAATATTAAAGATACAATCTGTACATAGTTACCTCTATGTAACTTAAGTTAAATATAGACAATCATATGGTACTGTATAATTTCATATTTATATAAATATGTATAAGTCATAATATAAGTCTTATCAGTTAAGACTAGATATTCAGTATTGCGATTATTGAAAATCAGGGTGTCACATACATTTTAAACCTCGATAATATATTATTTTCATATATAGGTACATTTTAAAAATTTTTATATATAGGTATTGTGTTCTTATTCTTGCATGTATCTTTGTTAAAAATCTCTCATAATTGGTCTGGCCAAACGTTTTATTCTTGGTGAACAATAAGCTTTCAATGCTTTTTCACTGACTCTATAGGCATCAAATGTAATTTCAGATATTTCTCTAGATGTTCTTTCTCTGTGTTTTGCTAATTCTTTAATCCTTTCCGTAGCTACATAAAAAAACGTTAAAACTTTTTTACATATTTTTTTAATGTAGATTGATTCATTAAATATTTTGTTTAATTTTTAAATCATTATCCATAAAAATAGTAAATTATAAAAAAAGTAATAATAATTGTATATAATATATATATACATTTACTTTCTTGAAAACGGCTTTAGAGATTTTGGTAAAAATCTCTGAACTATTATTTTAGGGCTTAAAAATGAGATTGAGCTAGATCTTGACACCAGCAAAAAATCTTTAAGGAGTACTAACACAGAAATTTGGATAAAAAAAATGAACAGTACCATTTTAAAAAACTAACCTTCACCATAGTAAACAAATATTGACCATGGTTCAAATAGTGTACTAACTTTATCTATCGATATATATTAAAATATAAATATTATTGTATATTGTTATAATCAGGGATTAAAGTGGGGGACGCAGGGGACTCAGTCCCCCTATGGTGGTTAAAAAGCATCCCTTTTAACAATTTCTCAATAAAATACTTCGGAACGATCCAATTATAACCAAATATTAATCAATATAATTCAGAATTCCTTTGAAATTAAATCTTGTAGTTTTATACTATTTTTTTTCAAATATTTTAATATATTTTAGTTTTATGAAATGCGTTTAGTAAAAATCACGGACTACAGGTACGGTTTCCAAGGCATGACTACTCTAATGATAATCTCGGAGTATGGTTTCCAAGATGCGATTAGCGTGTGTGTTTCAAAATAGTCGTTGCGCATGAAGATGTTATTCATTTGTGTGTAACATATTATATGTATATACCCAAATTGGTTTCTCTTTTAAATAATTAAATAATAATTGTATAATAATCGTTAAATAACGACAACTATAAAAAAATAAAACATATATACGAGTATATAGTCTAAAGATGTCATTGACAGCGATAAAAAGTCAAATCTTTACGTTTAGAGATGTTAAGAGATAAATTAAACGTATTACACCAATTAGTGAATTTATCAAAGGTGTTTTGGAGAGCGAGGCAATCATCGTTTAAGGTTATCATGTGAACAATTTTAGAATCATCGGCAAACAGTAGAAGACGACAAGGGGAAACAGCTGAGCACATGGTGTTGATGAAAATATTAAATAATAGGGGACCTAAATAGCTACCTAGCGGAACTCCGGACAATGCTCAGAAGAGATCAGATGACTTGCTGAATAGGTTGACAAATTTTCGACGATCACTAAGGCAGGAACTAAATCATAATAAGAGTGGCTCACCAACACTAAGCCTATCAAGGATATAAAGAAGTGCATTGTGGTCTATAGAGTCGGACATTTTTGAAAAGTCTATACATATCACATAAACTTGATTACCCAATTCAAATGCCATGTAAAGGTAAGATACAAAGTCTACATGACTGGTTGCAGTCGAACGACCTGGAAAGAACCCATGTTGGTCAATTGATAAATTGGTTAAGAAAGAACGCTCGATTCGTTTGACTACTATAAACTCAAACAATTTACCTAGGAGAGGTAGGCCGGAGATGGGTCTATAGTTAGCAACATCAGCCGGATTCTCAGACTTTAATACTGGCGTAACTCAACTTATTTTCCACACAGAAGGGAAAACTCTCTCTAAAAGTGATTGATTAAAAATTGAAGTGACCGGTAGGCTGAGAGAGGCACGGCAGTAGTACAATAAAATGGCAGAAATGCCGTCTGAGCTAGAACCACGTGCATTTGATAGGGAGTTAATCGCTGCATTAACATCATCAATCGATATGGATAAATTAGAAGGAAGGAATGAAAATTGGTAGCTTGTAAACTCATCGGATAAATCATTGGAAGTAAAATGTGGGCACTATATACAGATGAGAAGTGAGAGGAAAACAAAGAGGCAACTTGATCACTGGAGGCCTTAGACTTCCCAAAATGAACCTCATCTAGTATTGTAGAGACACCACGTTTACTTTGAACAAATTCCCAAAATTATTAAGAATCTACACATAAACCCTCCTGCATATTACGTAAATAGTTACTATAGAGATGCTTCGATTCAAATTTACATTGAGCGCGCAGTCTAAAGAAGATTGAGTAACGATTATGACCACCTAATATTTTATATTGTTTATGCGATTGTTTTTTCATAGCGAAAAGTTCCCTTGGATTTCTTGAGACCTATATTGGAAAAGTTTAATTTCGAAAGTTACATAATGGAACGCATTCACGAATAAGGACAAGTAGTGATTTCTATAAGAAATCAGCAGAATGATCTGCCGATCCTGAATCTAGAGTGTTATACCAATCAATACTCACTATTCTATCAATAATCCTCTCATAGTTACCATTTTTTAAATCGTAATACGTGTGTTGTGTGTCAAGCATAGGAAGGGCTGAAGGAAAGGGAGAGATGGATAGAGCAAGGTTGTAAATGTCACATGGAACTGAAATGTCAGTAGCATGCAGGACTTGGGTATATTCGTTGTTGGTAAGAATTAAGTCAAGAAGAGACCCAGTGTTATTGAGAATTTGGTTCTTTTGGACGAAGTGAAGGAGATTAAACTGTTTCCAACAACACAGACCTTATCAATTATACTACCAGTATAGACAAGACCCGAATCACTGATATACTAATTAACATTGGGCATATTGAAGTCACCACATACGAAACTAAGATCATATTCATAAGATCTCCAAATCCGGTCCAGAGCCTCAACATGACTCTCATACACAGAAAAGTTTGCACCAGGAGGTAAATATATTTCTTCTAAAAACACAGAGAGGCCCCTGGGTAGAGTGAAGCGAATAAAAACTCACAAATGTCATATGGGATGGTAATTAAAGTTGGTCTTAGTTCTTTCTTAACAGCAATTAATGAACATCCTCTACAAAGACAGTAGCTTGTGGGTGCATTTCTATCACACCTAAAGATTAAATAACCATCAAAACCTAATTCAGAATTAGAGATGTCATCCGAAAGTCGAGTCTCTGTAAGAATATAAGCATCATATGATAATAAAATAAGTTCGGAGATTAAACAATTTACTACATAGGCCACGTACATTCTGTTAGTAAATATTAAAACAGTGATCATTATTAGGTATAACATTAAAATTAGATTTAGAGTAGAGAATAGATGAAATATTAGTTTTAATATATTTAAAATTAGACGAAAATGAGTTAAAGATAGAATGAAAATAACAGCATAAAGTACAACTAATATTATTTTTACAATAGTCATGCAAACTAGAGTATAAGTTAGGAACTATTACAAATGCTGAGTGGAATTCGGGCGGTGATCACTTCTTCCTCTGGGATTCATGTATTTTGGACCGGCTTTGATCACTGAGAGTAAACTATTAATATATGAGATAGTAAGATCTGAAGAGCCACCATCCATTTTACGTTGCAGTTCAGAGTGAGCTTTACCCAAAAGTTCACGTTCAAGCGTGGTTTTGTCGCGAACAATACGAAAACCAGATTCAGGTAATATTCCATTCCGTATTTGAGAATTGAAGTTAAAAATAAGCTGAGAAGCTTTGGCCTTCGATTAGCAGATTACCTCCAAAGGTCTCAGTTTCTTCGCATTGCTATTGCCTAGGCGTATTAGCTTAGGATCGGTGGGTACGGGTATAGATATTTTTTTAAGATGATTACCAATGGTAAGAAGATAATCATTAAATCTTAGGGTAGCGGTGTTGGTAGCGGACTCAGGCACTTCATATGCGATTGCGTTAAATTCAACTTTACTTCGTTCAGTGGATTCACGAAAAATCTCTGAAGACGAATCCCTAGAGAGAACCAGCAGTGATTCAAGAAGTTAAATTCTTGAACTTAGAACTGAAATTTCTGCCTGAAAAGAAGCATTTTCAGTAACCAGATCTGCATAGATCGCCATATTTATAATATTTCTAAGGTATTCCACAATCTGCTTCAATGAAAATCGTACAATGAAACGACCATCATTGTCTTGAACTGTGTGTTTTTCAAATTGCTGTGTTTGCTTTTCTTCAAGATATTTTTGGTTCTTTTTTAAACATTGATTATAACGATATATATATATATATATCTTCATTATTCATCATAGCAATCCAATTTTTTTCTAAAGACTATCCCATTGAATTGATACTAACCAAAGAGACTACCCCTATTTCGCCTGTTACTATCCGCCCAAATTTACTTCCTAGTAGTATAAGTATAATGCATCAATTCCTAGTTTTATGCGCTGTGGCTCCAAAAGATCAAAGAGCGCTCTACCACCAATAAGCAAATCTATTGATGCAAACTCAAAAAATGTAGGATCTGCTAAATGTTTTATGTTTTGTCACTTCACTGGGAATCTTTCAACCCTCTACTGGAGTTGTAACTGACTGTAGATTATTTATAATTACTGATAAGATATAGAATAACAATTGAGTAGCAAAGTTTGTTACTCTGGATTGGATCCTTATTTAAACACTAGACTTCGATTAAACATGACTTGCTCCAATACCATGTATGGGCAAAATGGAACTCTTAGTTGGAAGTTGCAACAGATTAATTAATCGTTTTGAAATAAATTTAACTTGTGAGCCACTGTCCAAAATAATACGATACTTTTTATTTATACCACAGTTATCCATTGCTAATACTGCTAAAAATACATGACCTTTTTCAATTTAAGTTGGAATTGTTACCTTTGGAGTCTCCTCACGAATTACCTCATTTTCAGTTATTTACTTATCCTCCGCGTTCAGCTTACCGGATGCCATTGGCTTTTCCTAATAAAGTAATGTATTATGTTTAATTTTATAAATAAAACAGTTAAATCTTGATCTACATTTATCGATTATATGAGACGAATGAAGACAATTTAAACATAATTTTGCTTGACGTACAAAGTTTATCCGATCTCCAACAGAAAGGCCCTTGAATTTGGTACAAGTATACAATTTGGGCATAATTGAGCAGTATGCGCACTTTTCCCTTACATCGGATGATGCTAAAAGAGCATCCTTTGAATGACCTCTAGAGCAATACATTTTCCCATTCGTTATTTTAGTGGAGTGAACTTACTTGCCTTGAATTGCTCTAGTTAACAATGTTTCAGAACTCTCAAATGTGATACAACTCTTTGATAAAAATTCCATAAGTTCACTGTATTTGTTCGGCATAGCTGCCAATCTTGACTCGTTGCATTATCTATTCTTTCTATTATGATTGTAACAAGCCATGCGTCACAATGTTCTGTAGGTAAATTCAATGCTTCCAATGTAGTGATATGCGTGGAAACACGAGAATGAATTTTTAGTAGCTCTTGAGCAGATGCTGACTCTACACGAAGACTATTTAGAATTATATTGAAATACCAGATCTTTATTATCATATCGTATTTGAATTTTTTTAATTGCTACTGCATAATTTTAATCCTTCATAGGTAGAGATTTTATTATATCTAATGCTTGTTCCTTTAAGCATGTTAAAGCATAATAAAACTTCTATGTTTTAGAGTAGTTGTTATCAAAATGTACCATTGCACTAAAACCATCAAAGAACGACTCCTATTCTTGAATATTTCCGTTGAATGTGGGAAAAGATATAAGAGCTAATCTAGCATTATTAGATGCACATGATTGATCCAATAGATTGATTATACGCTGATGATGTGGTGAAACTCTTCTTGATGTTCAATATCTCTTGAATCTGTGATCTGAAGTTGAAATATTTTATTTTAAATAAGTTACGCTCTTCATCATCCTGAACTTCATCATCAGAACATTTCTTTGAGATTGGACATCATTGAATTTTTTGTTAATTAGAGGGAGTTTATTAGTCGGAACTCTAATAATGAAATGAACTGTTCTCTAGGACTCTTCTTTAATGAAGTTGCGAATTCGCGTAAGTGACCCTTTTATCACTGCAAGTCTTCTTTTCAATGTTACAAACTCCTTTTGAACATCATCGATCACCATTATGTGATATACATTATTTACTCGCTACTTACCACTACTATCTTCACAAATTTTTCACAAGCCTCGTTCGCTCGCCGTGGACATTTGCTACCCTTACAGTACTAGATAAGTAGCCGATAAACAACGTCGAAGTAGCCAAATTAATAAAATTCGATTAAATATAATTGACTCGCCAGGAAATAGTTACTAGTAATCAATGACGATTACAGCGTATATGACTTAATTAGACTTATTTACTATAAAATTCACGAAAAAAAATAAATAATTAAAAACAGATAACGCACTAAAGAACTAATGAACAGAAATACAAATTAAAGATAGGTATATTTTCTATCACGTCGAGGTCACCAAAATGTACGCCTAAGGTGAGTAAATAATATTATGCGAACCTGAACACCAAATAACTTCGTGTGATTTTATTCGCCGTTCAGGTTTATGTTTGTTTGTATATTATATGTATTTATATATGTGTGCTAATAAACTAGGAAATAGGTAGGTAATGAAATAAAATAGTAACTATAAAATTGGTAGGTAATAAAATGTTGCTGTATTACTGGTACAAGTAACGATAATAATATATAGTAAAAATCACAGCTACACAGAAATATATAAATAAAATAATAATAAATTGTACTTAACCTTTTTGGTTCAGGAATCCAATAATATAAAATAAGCAATATAGATAAATAATTAAGTAGGTAGATAATGTCACAATAATGTCGAGCGCAGTCTGGCCAGCCGCTATACCTATTCTAAATAAATAAAATAACACACACACACACACACAGAAAATATAATATAAAATGATTCACACACATACACACAATGGTAACAATAAGTTTTGTATACAATATTCTTTGGTTATTCGAGCCGATTATATATGAGCTGGCTATTAGAGCCGAACTATAAAATTTACTCAATGAGTGAGTCGAGTATAATGCACTCGATTTGCGAGCTTACATATAAATAAAATATAATTGATATATCGGGATAGTACAATATTTCGATCTACGAAAAATAAACGAACATGTGGGTCCGACGATCGACAACGACAACGGATGTTTTTTTTATAACGAACATAGTTAACAAGTAAAAGCTTATTTCTGTACATAACGATTATAATAATTCACAACAGATAAAAATTAAATATTAAGTACCTATGTACTCGTATGTGTGTGTGTTTGATCGTCCGGCAGTGGTGGCGCGATGACTGTGGAAATAATTATATTTATGATGGTGGTGTAATTAAAATGTGGCGATTCATAGCCATATACCACCAGCGATATGGGAATTTAGACCGTAACTAATTGGTATCTACTTATTTTATTAATTCAATTCAATTTTTTCAACTAAAAAATCTACAATTCACTACATACCAGATAAAATTATAAAACTATATTTTATTTATATATATAAAGGGTTTCTCAAAAAAAAAAAGCTGGATTTAAAAAGGTCACCATTTTTTTTGTTGTTGTTGACAGCACTGTTTTTTTTTTTTTTTTTTTTTTTGTTATCTGTTATCATGAGATTTTGTGTTAATAAGGGTTTTTGTTATTCTTAGTAGTTGTTTCTGTTGTATCATTATGTAAAAATACAGTAGAGAACAGCGAGTTTTGATCTTGAAAACTCACTACTAGAATGGTGAAAGTTTCGTGGTGACTGTTCGAAAAATCCATATAATTTTTGAATATCAAAATTCACTGTTCGTCATTTCAATGAAAATTTGAAGAAAATGGTTCAGTGTATAAGACATCAAAAGCCCTGGACGTCCTCGAAGTGGCCAGAGTGAAAGAAATGTTACTGTTGTGCTGTGAGTCCAGGAAAATCATGTCACACCGTCGTGCACAAGAAATGCAACAACAACAATGTAAAGAATATTAACGAAAGATCTACACTTATATACATACAAAGTGCAGTTAACACAGGAACTTAAATCAGCTGACCACGGAAAACGACGGAAATTTGTTGATAAATAAAAATAATGAATTTCATGGACCAAGTGATCACGTATAGGGCTAGTATAGGCGCCAGATGCCCGATACTATTTTTCATGTTTAAACCTCAACCTCTTTTGAAGGGAGTGATATGTTTTTTTGTTATTTTTACATAAATAAATTTCATTTATAGCAGTTTTAAATTCGACGTTCTTTTTGAGACACCTATATATAATTTTTCGTCTTTTGATTCCATATTTTACTCTAATGACATCGGGAGTCAGTGAGATTATTCTATTAGTACCTATCCGAAATAAGTATCTTATAATTTTTTATCTTGTCGTTTCTCGGTAGGGAATTATTTCGGATATCCATCTGGTAATCCTATTGCATACTAGAAGAATTCTTTTTCTAAAATATTTAACTTCTTGAGTTTCCGTGTAGGAAAGAATCTTGAATTACATAAATGCTCGTTAAATAGTATTATTATTTCGTATGGCTTCTATGAGCAACATCAAAAACACTTAGAATACTAACAGATTAAAAGATATGATATGTATAAAATTTAAATTTAAAATTAAAAGATGGTCAACAGTGATAAAGCTCAAAAATGAACAAACACATAAAACATAAGAAAAATAGGTAAGAGGTTCTCCATTTAGTAAATGTAAGGGTCATATTATAGCTTCACATCCAGATTCTTCATCCATTCCACCGCTTCTTCCTTCGCCAAGTGGATATCTTCTATGGTGCCTTTAAATGCACGAATTGGACATTCAGTGGTGATGTGATCGATCGTCTGAGATTCATAGCCACAGTCACACGTTTCATTGTCACGTAGTCCCCATCTATACATTATGTGACCACTCCTGCCATGACCAGTTCTGATACGGTTTAGTGTTACCCAAGTATTTCTTTTGAGGTAAAATCCCGGTTGTTTGATAGTTGGGTTAATCACCAGTTTTTGGTTATCAGGGTTTTCTATTGTCCAATCGTTTTCCCATTTAGAACTTATATTGAAATTTTCTTTGGTGAGATCCCTTGCTGTTTTCCATGGTGGTTTTTGCGATTTGAGTCGTTGAACATTTTCTAATGCAGTCAGGTCCATGTTTTATGGGAAAGAAGGGGTTATTAGCATACTTTTTCCATTCTTGCAATAGTGCGTGTTCTCTTCGTAACTTCGGTGGAGCAATAATACTAAGCACTGGTAGCCATTTTAGTGGTGTGGACTTTGTCAACCCACCAATTGTGCGCATTGCTGCATTAAGGTGTTTGTCTACGTTCTTTGTGTGGACGCTGTTAAGCCAGACGGGGGCACAATACTCAGCTGTAGAATACACTAATGATAGCGTGCTTATACGTAACGTATTTGCATCAGCTCCTCATGTTGAGCTAGCTAGCTTTGAAATGATGCTCTGACGGGTCTTGACTTTTGCTGATAGTCTGGTTAGGTGTTCTCTATAAGTGAGTGTTCTATCTAGAACCACTCCTAGGTATTTTGGGTGCTTAGTATTTCGTACTTCCTGACCACCAAAGCTTATATTTATTACTTGACTAGCTTTTTTGTTATTCAAATGAAACACTGTAATTTCCGTTTTTGTTGGGTTAGGCTTTAGTCTCCACCATTTAAAATATGAGACTAACTTATTAAGGTCGTTGGTTAGGGGCTCTTCTAGTCCCTCGAAGCTGGTACTCTGACTAGCCAGGGCGATATCATCTGCATAGATGAACTTTTTGGAGGATGTTGAAGGCAGATCTTTTGTATATAAGTTGAATAATAGTGGGGCCAGGACCGATCCTTGTGGTAAGCCGTTATTTAGCACTCTTGTCTTACTTTTTTCCTCTCCTATGTAGACGGTTAGTTGTCTATTACTGAGCATGTTGTTAAGTAGTGTGAGTAATGTTTTACAGGGGATTACATCGAGGAATTTAGATAATAGGCCTTTTCGCCAAACTGTATCGTAAGCAGAGGACAGGTCGACAAAAGCTACAGTAGTTTTTAATTTTTTATCGTAACCGTTTTCGATATGAGTGGTTAATGCTATGACTTGGTCACAGCAATTTCGTTGTGGGCGAAACCCTGCCTGTTCTTGCGGTAAGACCTCATTTATAGTTTTCGATATTCGGTTATAGATTAGTCTTTAGAAAGAAAGATTTGAGGTAGTACACAGTTAGATACTGTGCGTATAAAAACAAAACACGTAATCTCGTAAATTCTCAAATATAAAAAATACCGATAAAACTTAATTTATGCTAATATGTAAACCATTTATACCAATAAGCATAGAACGTACTATTATTATTTCATTAGTTTTAATTATTTACCAAACATTATTATTATTAACAACTTTCAGTTTCACATACAAAAATAATTAAAATTGAATTTATAGATTAATTAAATCATTATAATATACATGAAATGATCATAGCGTCAGAATAAGTCACAGTTCGTTATAATATCATAACGAATAAAAATATTAATAAAATACGAAAAGATTTTAGATAATATACATATCAAATTACATTTATCATTTATTTTTAATTAACTAAAATTAAAATACATTTATTTAAAAATATTGTAGTAAAAATATTGAAGGGCCATAATGAAGGGTAGCAGCTTCATTATTAGAAGTTTGTGGCGACAGTCAGTTATATGAACACTAGTACGATTAATTACACTTACAAGAAAAATCAACTTTTGTAACACTGCGACATGGAAAGAAGCTGGGTCCTACCATGTTAATCCCTCCTATGAAAACAAACATGCAAGCAAACAGTTATAATAAAGGAAATAGGCCATGCAACCCGACTGGCAATCGGCGCAGTAATTTCAGGGTTAACTGTGTTAAATGGACTACGGGCTATGATGGAGTGGGCAACCGGACTCAACATAGAAAATATGCGTCTGAACAAAACCATAAAGACGATCCAACAATGATTAAGCTTTGTGGCTGGAATGCCAGAAAGCTTAAATAGACCAGAAAATCTACTAATACTAGAAAACACCATTGAAAATATTGCAATAATGGGTGTATCGGAAACACATTAGAAAACATATGGCCACTTTACTATGGAAAATGGTACTTAGTCATCTCTTCAAGTAATGAACAGGACTCCAAAAATGGTGTAACAGTAATTATAAACAAGGATTTACAAAATACGGTTCTAAGCTACAATACTTTTAATGACAGAATATTTTCTGTAAAACTCCAAGCAACGCCAGTAAATACGTGCGTGAAGTTGGCCCTACCATATTGTCCGATCATTTTGAAAATTATGCCAATATTTTGCAAGTAATTTGCAAGAATTTGCAAGTCCATTCCCGCAATTTGCAAGTTATTATTAACCGAGATA
>JAIPRL010007012.1:0-25045 GCA_025469235.1 Pemphigus obesinymphae
ACCCGGAACCCGGAAAAAATTAAAACCGTTTTTTAACCACGTATCAGAAACCCGGAAAAATTTTAACCGGTTTAAATCCGTAACCCGAAACCCGAAAAATTTTAACCCGTTTTGACTCCCTGGTTTTTTTACCTGTATTACACTATAAAATGAACAATACATATCAATATAATATTATATCTATATAATACTGACACTTGGTTGTAAAATTAAATATACATCTCAGAAATACCAATATTTAATTTTTTAATACCGATAGTGTATTTACATAATAATTAGATAAAATTTAGAAAATCAAAAATGAAGTAGGTACTTATATAAAAAGTCGACTTTTAGCTACTTATAGTCGACATTTAATGGTTGTTGAGGGTTGTAATTGAGGGGGTGGAGCAATAAGTATTTTTTACCCAAATGATAAGAACAAAACTTGGTTATAATATATAATGGGAATAATAATGATATAAAACCAAGAACCCCACCCTCTCCACTGTACATTAAATTCCCTCTGGTTCTCGAGGTGAAGTCAAAATAATATTGACTGTAAATAGTCTATAATAGTAGCTCTCAACTTTTTTACAATCGCGAACCGTAATATGATTTATATAGTTTGACTTCGGACCAATTAGGATTTTAGTTAGAAAGATCAAAAAATCATATGCATTTTTAGTTTGTACTGACTGCAGATTAATTAGTTAAATTAAATTAAATGTTACAAATATTACTTTACCGAAATCAATTATATATTGTATATACCTGTAATTATACATCGTCAGTTTTTTAATTTTTGCAACTTTTGTAACCCATTCAGTATTTTTCATAATTGAAATGTAATTGCTTTTTATTTAAAAATATTTTTATTTCTATAATTTAAGGCATTATTTTTAATGAAATTAATTATTTTTACTATCTGTGTCAATACTTCAGATAAAAATCTGGTGATATTTTTTTCATACAATAAATATAAAGAATATATTTTTTGCTACATTTTTAATTTATATATTTTATATTGTATATATTATAGTAGATATACTATATTTCTAATATAGTCTGGACCAGTAGGTACTCTTTATATCGTGAACTTAAAAAAAATAAATATTATTGTAGGACCATTCTTTATGTATGAATAGAATTTTTACATTCTTCGCTCCGTTCAGAATCTAAAATTATTAAAATTTAAAACTTTTATAATTTAATTAAAATAATCATCCACTTTTTTAAATATAGTTAAATATATATACGACTAAGTTTATATTGAATAAGTTTTGAAATGCCATTTTACCAACTATTTGAACATAAATGTCTCAAAATCTAATACATTTCAAGATAACCTAAATTACTATTAAAAAAAATCATTTAGTCCGATTTTCATGATTTTTCAAATAAAGTTTAAAAATTGTACGACTGACATTGTATTAAATGTCTATGTCTTAAATCTCATAATTACTTATTTTACGAATTAATTATGCCAAAATCTAAAAGTGTTACAAATAGCCCAAAATTGGAAATATCATTATTAACTTTTTTACGTTAATATAATACAAAGTTACATATTTGTTCAAAATTTCAAGTTTCTAGGACTATTATTTTCACAATTACAAAGACATAAAAAAAACTCCTTTTGACAATATTGTATTTTTGCTGTTTTTTCGTCATCTTTTGTAGATTTTCCTTATGTGTTAAAAAAAATTATTGAGAAAATCGAAAAATGACCTCTCTAATGTACCAACTAGATGTAATTTTTTACCGAAAAATCATTAGATTTGTAAAAATTGGAGCAAGGATATACTTTCATAATATCATCCAATTGATTTTTCACGTAATCAAAGTTATGATTATCTAATATTTATCTATATAAAAAATGATTTATCTTTATCTTTATCTAAATAATATTTAGTGTGGTTATTTTTATCTAAAGCATATAATAATATGCAACGAAATCGTAATTTAGAACCCATCGAATATAATGGTTAATTTAAATGCACATGATATTTGTTGAATATACATTTATTAAACTCGATTTTCTAAATACACACCTACATTAATGATCTTTTATCCCAAATCCTCACCAATTATCGGTTATAATGAAAAATACTGCAAAAATTAATATCAGTTATTTTAAAACTTTTAAATAGATAAAGGTAAATTAGGTATAAAAATATGTATAAAAGGTAAATACTTATTTATATAATCATTCGATAGTTAAACGTCTCTGGTAGTTTTAATACAAGATCAGTCCAAAAATTAAATAAACACTTTTTGTTTTGTCATTTATTATGTATAGATAAAAACCAAATCGAATACGTCTCTAAATAAAATTCGAATTAACAGTTGAAATTTAGATTATTATCAATGTTTATAAGTTAAACAATAATTTAAAATTTACAATAAATAATGTTTAAGACCTTTTTTTTATACATGCAAATGGATTTACCAGTAATTAAATTATTAAAACTTATGATTTGTATCCAGTCATAATTAAAAGTACTTTATAAACAATAATAATTTGATTTAAATAAGTGAACTATTTGTAGTATTATTAAAAAAACTAAAAGTAATTTGTAACGTTTTATCATTTTTAAGCATAGTAAAAATATATTATATATATATATATTTTTTTTATTTTAATTTTTTTTGAATAAACATGATAATTTAAAATTTCAGTATTTTTATTGTCCATTTTTCATTAATAAAAAAAAAAAATCACAAAATGTCTCCATTTCAATAGATATAATACAAAAAAAACACATTAATTGATTAAATGGAATTTATAAACTCATTAGCATTATAATAATTTTGTATACCATACTAGAAAAACTAATTCTAGGATCTATTTATATCAAATAAAATAATATATTGTTGATGTCTGTCGGACGAAGTTCGTGGTAGGTATCATTACTCTTTTTCGGTACCTATTTTCGACATTTTTGTTTATTTATATATATAATAAAATCATTACTCCATACGGAAATAATAATAAATATATTAAAATGAATTACATTAAATTCAAAATGTTAAAAAAAAGTATTATGCTATTGAGGATAATTGTTATTTTTTATTTATCATTTTTAAATATTACATAAATTATATACGAGTATATTAACTTTTTACTGCAAATATTGTTGTAAATTCTAAATAGAGTTATAATATAAATAATACATCTATCAACTTCGCCCTTATCTATTTCTACATAATTATATTTTTATATTTTTAACAATGTTTATTTTAGTACCTATTTATGATCTGTCGTAATCATTTTACATAATATGTGTTCCAACAAAAATTATGTTTATAATTACAAAATTGTTCAAATGGATAGATTTAGATTGATTTATTACATATGAATAATTTTAATTTTAATTTTTAATATAATATAATATAATATATTTTAATTACTTACGTTTATCTTGATTAAAAAAATGAATTATTCTTGCAATATTCAATAGTCGAAAAATTATATCCGCCAACTAGATTTGATGTTACATCATTTTTTATGGCTATAAGTGTGTGTACTTGGTCATTTTTAAGTATTTTTTTTTCGTTTTAATATCATTTAAAATTTAGAGCGTACACTTTTAATAAATACAATAGTTAATTACTTTTCTTTCACGTTTTCTAGTTTTTTTATTTTTATGATATTTATAATGAAATTTTTTTTTCAACTTAAATATTATATGAAATGTATTTTTATGTGTAAATATTTTAATTTAAATATCTATCTATATTATTATGCCCCGAATTTTATCGAATTTACTTATATATTTTTATTATTATTTTAAATTTGAAAATAACGATAAATCATTTTATTTAGTAAATAGAAATCTGATTATTGTAATTTTTTTTTTGCGGGGGGGGGGAGTTGAGGTAGGTATATTTACAAATGATCTCTAAAAACAAACAACAGAATTAATTTACTATTTAAAAATCAGTTTTTGGAATTTTAATTTTTAATTATAATATACTAACTATCATACCTGGCATCACCCTGAGATATAATTTTTATTTCCCTTTAAATATATTATAAAAAATTGTATTAATATTATATGTAAATATTTAATTTAATTTTAATTCTTGGCATTGAATAAAAATTGAACCTAATATTCCCTTTCCTCTTCAAAAAAAATTGGACTGTATAAGAATGTATACATCGTATAAGTATGTATATTTTATACACCGTATAAGTATTTTGTTATTTTCCTTGTAATTGTACAAAACTACATTCTGCATACACATTCTTATATAATGTATAAAAGGCATTTTTATACAAACTTATGGAAACTACTGGATAAATAAAAAAAATACCTATCAAAACTACCAACTAGAAATAATTTGCTACAGTTAACAAACAACCCACAAAATTTCTACTCGATTCCTTCTGGTAAAATTTTTTCTCATACATAGAAATAAAATAAATACCTATTACTGCAAACTCAATAGCATCTCGTTCGCTAAGATAAAATTTAAAATATTAACTTCGTATAAAATATAAAATTTTTAACTATATCTACATTAGATATTGTTAAAAAATAATTGGTGCATAAAAATTATATTTTTTTAAGCATTATTTCATCAAAATATAAATAAAATTGTTTTAAGTGAACATTTAAAATGTTTTTTGATCACAAACTAATTTTTTGGAGTATTTTTTAAGCCAAATTATTGTATACAAAAATGTACTGAATATATAAGTTACATAAGTATATAATGTTTGAATAGAATCATTCGGTATACAAATATCCTATAAACAACTGCAACCTTTAAGTGTTTTTACGTTTCTTCTTCGTTTTCCCTAAAAATGCCGTCGAGAATACTAAGCATTTTTTTTCCTTCCAAAGTACCGTCGTTATTTTTTTCATATTATATCATTAAAGACTTTGAGTGTACTCTGGGGTAAGGTGTTTAAGATAAATGTCATACTCTTTGGTTGACACTTTAAAAGTAACGATAACGATTTGCTAAATTGAGCACGTTTACGTGTAGGGTATATGTGCGAATGACATATTAGACGCTGACAATTAAAAATAGCCAATTAATCATTTGAAAACGGTCAAAAAGATTATCCTCGGTAACGTGGAATAATACTGGTACAATATTTTATGGTAGAATTATATTTTTTTTTCATGTAAAACATATGATAATATAACGTAGGATATATTATCGTTTTAGATAATATTCATTTCATATATTATATATAATATAATATGCTCCAGGAATATTAAAAGTATTTAAATACACTTTCCTCTGAAATTTAAGCCATCTTATCAAAATTATATGCACTCAATTGATAACACATGGAAATGATTTTTAAAAAATAATATCTCTTTCACTTTTTAAATAAATTTTGACTAAAAACTAAAAACTGTATATGTGTTGAATTGTAAAAACATTTAAACTGTTTTCTATTTATTTATTTATTTATTTATTTATTTATTTATTATACAACACGGATTTTTGCTCAATTTACAATTATTATATTTAAAAAACAGAAATAAAACAAAAGTCTAACAACACTTGAATACCAATTTAAAAATGATTACTAAAATAAAAGGAAAAGTCTTAGTTGGCTAATGATATATAGTGGTGTAACGGCTCCTTTTGATTCTAACTTTTTAAAGAGCTAGTAAGTGAAAAAACAATTGTGTGTCGGGAGAACTGTGCTAGAATATCAAAAGAGTTTTGAGAGAGCAAGTCAACTGAATCAATTTTCCCATGTAATAATTTAACCAAAAAAACAAAGAATTGTAACATTTTTATGGTTTCTAATATTTGTAAATTAAGAAGTTGGAGAACAGATGTATAATTATAAGAAGGACAGTAAACTTTTAAAACATGACTAACCTTAGAAATCTACTCGTAAATAGTTATACCTGATCTAAAGCGGGCTACACGCGGTCTGATTTGGTCGGCCCGACGGACAGGTCAGGTGTAATATCAAGTTGTTTGTAGATGTGTCATCAGATTAAAATCAGTTGGGTGTTGTCGGGTGGCCCCGCCAACTCATCTCTTCACTACCTGACCGAATTGGAACGTGTGTAGCGTTGTTGGCCTGATTTAGCCGTTATTTCATATTTTCAATATATTTATTTATCACTTATCAGTCAGTTTTGAAACGTTTACGCTATCATGAAATGTTGATACACTATCACACGTTGGTCAACAAATGTAAATCTGTGCCCTGTTCTGTGATATATACGTAAATAACTAGTAATTAGTAATAATATATATAATAATAGTATAATATTAAATAGTAAGCAATAGAGACACTCAGACTGTATTATCAGAACCCGAAGTTTTTTAGATAATTGCGAGGGCATAATGACGAACTATATATATACTTATGCATATAATTTATATATATAAAATATAGATGGGTAAAAATTATTAAAAAAAAATATTATAATAATTATTACAAAAACTATAATAAATCGATTTATTGATACCGAGCTATTACAGATGATAAGAATTATTGTCATATAGATAAGAATTAACAATATTAGATAAGAAAATCACCCGACGAGATTGGGCTTCAGTCAGATCGTGTATAGGTAACACCTGATTTGGTCAGGACGACGGTCGGGTCGACCAAATCAGATGGTGTGTATTCCACTTTAGATACATACACTCCATATTTAGCCTATAGATTGTATGGAAGAAGCCGTGCCATAGTTCGTTCATTATCGCTTGGCATTTCCCGCGTAGACGTCACCCCGAACTCGGCTTTTGTGACATTTTATATTTATTATAGATCCAAATATTTAATTAAATTGTGCGTTATATAATACCATATGGCAAGTCTGTATTTATTTTGGACAATCATATGGCGACAACAGTTATATATATATATATCTCATAACAACAAATTTCAAATCATCGGACTTCCATAGTATTTTTTAAGATTGTAATTAAATATAATTAATGTGTAGTTATGATGTTATGTGGAACCCGTTACACTAGAATGGAGCAAAGCGAAGTTAATGTTCTTATGTATAAAAACCTAAGAATAGTACATTTGAAAACATTTTAAATTACCTACCTACTTTGTCGACCTATTCAACAGAAACACTTTATGGTGCATGGCTAGAGAGCAAACTATAGTTTCCGACACAGGCAGAATATTTTTAAATTAATTAATTAACGGTATTATTTCTCAAAAAACTTTGACCATCGACTATTTCAGATCCCTATAAGATGCAAAATCTAAGGTATATAAATTGTACTCAAAAGCTATTCCACTTATGAAATGTTTCATTCGAAAAAAGTTACGCTTACAAAGTGTCATACTCAAAAGGTATTGCATTTACAAGTAGTGTTACTCAAAAAGAGTTGCACTTATAAGGAATTTAACTCAGTAGATATTTCACTCAAGCTGGTATTATTTAATAATACAAATAAATACTAGAGTTCTAAAATCCGAAATGACCGATATTTAAATAAAAGAGCTGCATGGCGCATCTAACACATAGTACGCATTGGAAATTCTTTATGCTCACTGAATATTAACAATATTATTTATTGTCTTATATATATCGTGCCCATATATATATATATATATATTTATAATAGGCCGTATATCCAGCTTTTCATGGGTTGGATTACATATTTTCCTCAATTCCTCTATTTTAATTGATATTTTAGACCGGGTATTCAATAAAAATATATACCTACCACATTTCTCCTTTTCATTTTCTAAATGTTGAATTTCAAAATTTTCATCTAAATATTCGATTATGTGATTAAAGATTTATTCTTTGAAAATGTCGGCTTTTTACATCCAGTACTTTGGGCTGAGCATTACATAATAATTAATTCCTACATCCCTCTTAACCCCCTTGAAGGTTGAATTTACAAAAAAAAAAGTCACCACCGTACTGATAAATTATATTGTGAATAACATACTCTTGTATCGTGTTAGATTTTCGGTTTCAATCTGTCTAATGTCTAACAAATTGTGATGACGGTTGATGGTCGAATCATCAATAACCCTAATATTTATTAATATTAGTCGATAACATAACCGGACGAACACATCATACATATAAAGTATCTAAACTTATGTACTTTGATTTTCACACAATTTGTATATATAGTAGTATAAATGATTTTTATATATATATATATAATATAAATAATTATATAATAATGTATATTATTAATTTTTCTTAAAATATCATAGTGCAATATTTTCAGAGGTTTCAAAAAATTTCATAAAATTCTGAAATTTATTAACTTGTTTCTATATATATATATATATATTTATATTTAAATTACAATAATTTTCATTTAATATTGTTCTTTACAATACAATTATTAAGTTATGTACTGCTGATAATTCGATTGGTTTTTATTATTGTATCTAGTACCTAAGTATATAGTTTATGTTCTTGTCAAACAATACTAATCAAGCTCTTGTATGTTTATACGCCAAAAAGATGAACATCGGTTTAATATTATAATTAATCATTTTAACAACACATTATAAAAGTAATTTCTCTTAAATTAACTTATAAACTTAAATTTAAGAGATTAAAGTTAAGAGTGTTCTAACTCTCATTATGAAACGTCTTCATGGTAATGTATATATCACACATTGATTTTTAAATTTTATTATTTTGACGTAGACTTAATTTATTAGTTCCTCGGTAGACCGAGGAATAGCATTTCTGAGATTTTTTATAGGTTCTCATAAAGTTCCGTGTGATGCATTTTATAGATTGAAAATTTATTGTGTCTTGTACACTATAATGTAATTGTATGCAAATACTATTTATTTTTTAAAAATAAAATGTTAAATTAAAGAATGAAAAGGTTAAATATAAAACGGAAACCGAAACGGAAATTAAAAAAATATATGGTAAAAATCAAATTTAATAAAAATAAATAATTTACTAAAATATATAAAATCTCAATAAAATTCATAAATATACAATATAGCACTGCATATATCACATGCTCCCTATTGATTTTTATTGTATATTTTTATCTATTGATTATACAATTAAAATCAAGCATACACATTATCATTGATGAATATTTTATAAATAATAAACACCTAATATATAAAATTCTTAAAAAAAAACTCAATACCTTACAACTTAAGCAATATAATATAAAACGAAAAAAAACTAATTAAATTTCTTAAATATAAACGTATGAATATGATTAAATTAATTTATTAATGAATTAGAAGAAAATCTAATTTTTTAGGTAAATATACACCTGTATAGCCATTATGACAATATGGCTATTAGTTATATTATAATTATTGCATCATGTGAACTTGCCGGTGAATTATCATGTATAGACATGACTAAATGTAGGTATCTAATATTAAATACTCAAATTATTTCTTTTTTATTATTATAATTGTATTTTTTTGCTTATTAATACACTTTTTTGTGATTCAAATTTATATACTATAGTATAAATATATATAAAGTATAAATATAATATTGATTTTAGATTCATATTTTAAATGTTTATTTATTCTAAAAAATAATAATCACGTTGGTAATCCGTCCATTTGTCTCTGTTTTATAATGTATTGTCATGAATGATGAAATCAGAAATATTTAAAATTGAATGTATTGAAATTTCATTTAATTTTCCTATACTGTCAAATTATTTTAAATATATTCCAACCCTATAGTGTATACCGTTTTATGTATTGTCACGTGTTTTTTTTTTAATGATAAAATAACACATTGAATTAATTTGAATTGTAGGTACTGTATATTTTACACGCTATTCATGCTACAGAGAAAACTTCCCATTTTCAATTACATTTATTGTATTTACCTTCATTGTATGACAAATATGATTAAACTGACGTAGTGATTTAAAACAAAATTTACTGCTGAATATACTGTTTGTGATTTTATGTGATCTAGTTAAACTGTAATATCTATTCGTATTTTTTCTAAACATTTTAGAATTTTATTATACATTTTCAACTGTTTTTATAATATCTGTGCTTTCGATCAAAAAGGACTAATGTCACTTTTATGCTAGTTACAATTTAAATTTTAAACTTGAATGTTTGAAAATCCATCATTTAAAAAATGTAAAATTGGCTTTTCCTGACTCAAGTCACAGATATATATTTATAATGAATCGAATAAAACATTAAGATTATATTTTAATAACCTATTTATATACTATTTATAATTTTTACAAAAAAAAAAAAAATGATGGAATGTCAGGAACTTATGAAATAAAGTTTAAATCTATTTTTTTTATTGCGTCGTGTACCACTATTTATGTATAATTGATTATACGTTTGTCATAATCCTGTAAATAATGGTTAAGAAGGCCTGAAACTAGAATTGAGAATTTATTTTTATTACGTTCTAAGCACCATTACGTTTTCAAATAAATTCAAAGGTTTTAGACCCATATTGCCATAAACTTTTGAAATTTATCGTAGAGTTTTTTCTATACGATATTTTCTTCAAAATTATACTAGGTATATGTATAGATAATATAGTAAAATTTAAAAATTTTTTAATATTTCCGTATCATTAAATCCACGTTTTTTACATCTTTGTCAAATATATTATTATGCGAAAATGATAAATAAGAAAGTACTATTTTTAAATATAATATTGAACTAAACTCGTCTCTAATACAGTAATTGTATATAATGAATATGGAATTATTTAGTTTAAACAGAAATAATAGGCCGATTTTTCATTTTTCAGTGAACCATCAGATTAAATAAAATTCTATGCATATTAGTTGATTATATTCACAATGTATTTAGTATTAAATTCAATACTAAAATCACTATTTGAAACTATCAAAAGTAACTTATGAGTTAATATCATAATGAGTATAAGTATAGGTACTAAATTAGAGAACAATCACATTATAAAATGTTTTATTTCAATGAAATTAAACGTTATGTCCTGCAATAAGTGATGTCACGTGACATTATCAGCAGATATATGTTCCTATAGCATATGTATTCCTACACTATAGCTAGCCCCAGATAAAATTAATAATACAAAATATTGGATATCTCACTTTTTACAAACAAATGAATGTTTAAACATAAATATATATGAAACAAGTGAACAAATATACAAATTAAACGTTGCTCAAAAACCAATTACTACATTAAAAAAATATACCTATAATTATAATTTAACTCTAAAATCAATAAAAGAAGTAATTTCATGTCATTTGTTTTTATTTATTTTTTTTTGACATGTATTATGACTAACATCTAAAGATCACTAATGGGGCGTATTCCTAATAGCTTATTGAATCACACATTGCATGCCATATCTTTAATATACATTAACCTATTAAATAAATTAGTTTTAAGGTCATTTTAGTAAAATTTATTTTGTCAAAATAGAGATAAATCAAAATACATCAACATTTTGTCATTTGGAATTAACCAATATATTTTAACTAAAAATGTAAAAAAAAACGTACCTATAAACCTTTTTTTTGACCAAAATTAGATGAATTTCAATGAAAGAACATATTGTCATAATTGTATAAATTAATATTCAAATATTATGTTGACTTATTTGTAAACTATCAAGGTATAATATAACATTAGGTGGTTTATGTGAACAACAAATATCACAAAAATTAATGATACAATTGTTCGATCAAGTATTATTATTAAAATACGTTTTAAGCAATTTTCATTGCTATTTATTGGTAAGTAGTTCATAACATAGTAGTTATATTTAAAAAATCTACGTAAAATATTATGTTATATGCATACCGAGTACTATATTATATTAAGTACATTATTATATTAGGTAATTAAATCAAAATTATTTTGAGTAATTTAAGTAATTCAATTAGTATTTGAGTACAATTTAAATATATTTCTATAACTAGCAATTGAGTACTATTTTAAATATAGGTAGGTACTTTCTAGCTTTTGAAATGCATTTTTTTAAAACACATGTCAGATAAAACAGTTTAAAAAAATTATTGCACATCCAATGATCTGGTATTCAAGTTCGCGTATACTCTCGAATTACGGCACGTTATAATGTAATAAAAATATTATTATATTGTACAATCGTAATTTTTGATTATGATTTTATTATAAAAATTAAAATTGTAGTGGTATTATACCTACATTGTTCGACATTATATTCCATTTAACTGACTTGACTGACCTTTTTTTCACGGTACGGAAATGCTCTATAAATCCAGTTAGCATTAAAATGAACCCAGAAATAAAGTTGGCCACGAACAACAGTTACGGACCATTTATTCCGTAACTTTTCCAAATTTACATACTAAGTCGAAATACATTAAAATACTTATACAATGTGTATACATAGAAGTATAAATTTAACGATATTGTTATTTCCATTCGATTAACAAAAAAAAATTTACTTTTAGAACTTTATTATTTGAACACTTGTTCTTAAAACAAATTTTCCAGAAAATAAAATAATGTTTCAATAAGAAATAGTCATGGTCCGTAAAATAAACGTTTAAAAAATATTTTTTAAAATAATTTTATAAATGTAACCATTTAATGAAAATACATTCTCAAACGTTGATTTTCCATACAAAGTCATTAAGTTAATATAGAAATCGATATAAATAAAATGTATATTTATATGTTTACATCTATAGATATTCTTTTCAACAATTTCTCTCGTATTATAAGTATAATCTATTAAAAACTATAATTTGTACGCTATTTTATAAGCATATTTCATAGTATTAAAATTGAATAAATAATTTTTTATAAAATTATTTATGTTAGTTAATTTGCCTAATTGTCAAGAATTTCACAAAAGTTTTTAACAAGAAAATATATTATGTCTCTAATTATATTTAAAAAAGAACGTGAAGTAAGTATTTTTTTTTTTATACCACGTTAAAAAAAATATAAAATATTATTAAAATTTTTAGCCGAAAATCACATTTCTATTCATTTGTTTTTATTCAATATTTTTTGATATTGGTTTTATAACAATTGTATTATTATTAAGCAAATTCTGTGAACAAAATACTATTACCTCAACAAAATATAAAATTACAGTTTTCATTTGTTTACAATGTATACTAAATATAAAAAAAAAAGTTTTTTTTTAATGGTAGGTAAAGTTTATGTATATTAATAAAAAAGGAATCACAATAGACATCTGATATCAGAATTATTTTATTTTAATTTTAACTAAAATTGCCAAATTAATTTAGAGATTCGAACTTGCTGTTTCTTGCATTATTTTAGGATTAGGTATTAATGCACTTTTTCATATTACTGTATTAAAATTAATAATTATTTAATAATTATAATTTATTTATTTTGAAGTTAATATATCAAAATCTGTGAAAAATGTTTTAAACAGATTTCTCCACATATGTATGGTTAAAACACAATGAGCTGATTTTTAAATTGTTTATTTCACTTAAATCACTCTTTTAAAAATGTCAATAGTATTTTGAACTTATATTATATATTTAACACTTTTATAATATATTAATAACTCTATAAAAATACACGGAGAAAAAAATGTTTTTTATATTAGTTAACTTACTGAGATATTTTAAATACCAACCAATTTGTGATTTCAACAATTCGAATTAAAATTGTAAACATGTTAACTGCATAAAATTGTTTTGTTTATTTGATTAAATTAATAACACGATAAAAGTTATTTATATTGTTTATAGACCATCAATGTTTTATTTTAAAAAACATAATAATATATACAGGCGAATTCTTATAGTTTTAATATTTTATTAAAATATACCTAAAACTTCCCAAAAAAAGTACTTTTTTGAGTCGTTATGAAACTGCCTTTAGCCAAATGGCATCGACTTATACTATATTTGAAAGAACAAAAATATAATTCTCAAAAGCCACCACAAAATTTACCCACAGGTATATACGGTTCATGGTTGTAAGCGAAAAACTACGGGAGTGTAAATTACCGATCGAGAAACTTTCACACCAATGTAGGTGCAGTTTCAAAGTTTCAATATTATAATTAAATTTAAAAAGATTATATCGGGGCACGTTCAAGGAATATTTTTGCCCTATATACACTCTTGTAAAAGTTATAAAAAGTTATTTGAAAATATATCTTTAGATCATAACTCAAAGGCCAAGCCTAAAAATTCCATTCTATAATTGATAAATATCGTTAACTAAAGTACAAATAACGTATCTATAAAGTAAAAATTATTGTAAATTTAATATTTATAAAATTTTAAATTTATTACTTTTTGCGCATTCTTCACTGGGAGTTTCTCAGAAACGCTGTATAAGAATTTTTCGATTTCATCTACTCTAAACAATTTTTTTATATATTTTAAACTATGTACATTATATAAAAATATTCAAAAGTAAATACATTACTTAAAAGTTATATACAATTGAAAAATACATATATAAATCATAAATCATATGCCAAAATAATTGTTCTTCGTAGATCCAATACTTACTATTACTGTGACTTTTCATAAATATATAGATTAGTATTCAATATATTTTATTCATCATAATAGTAAACAAATATTAACATAATTTAGGTATATTGATTTAAAAAAAAACTTTCAAAGAATAAATTATATTTGAATTCATTTATCTGACAGGACTATATACAAAATTAAATTACAATGAAAAACATGTCAAGTGGAGTTATGGAAAATGTTGTTAAGTGTTTATATACCAAGAGAGGTGCACATCATTTCGTTAACAGGTAGGACATTTTCCCATATCAAAATAATATACGGAAAATAAGTGAAAAATCATAATATAAATGTTGAGTTATTTTAAAATTTCATTAATATTATCTATTATTTCAATTTATTTCTAAAACATATTAGTCTATTATAATATAATTTAATAACATATCATTTAAAAAATCGCTTTTATATTTTAACAAACGTACTTGTAATAGTTGAATAAAAAATGTATTATTAAAAAAACTTACTTTTGATTTTCAATACATTACCAAATAAGGCCAAAAATTAAAATAGTAGGTATATAATATTGTTTAAATATTATCTACAAGATAATATTTTATAATATGAAGGATTAAGGGTAAATAATTAATAATTATTATTCGTCGTATCTGCAAGTTGATTCTTTAAATATTTTTACGTTTCAATAAAATGACCTTGAAAATAACTCGTTATTTTATGTACAGTAAAATAAAATATTAACCTTAATTTTTGAACTTATTAATGCTAATAATATATCATTATCAAACATATACGTAAACTCGATGTTTCTCCTTAGTTATGTTTACAACTATTTAAATGTCTACGTTTTTATCTGTTTGTTTGACAACTAAATAATTTAAAGATACAATTTCGAAAATTCCTAATTTAAGTATTATTTTATGTTTATTTATAATATGCAATATATGGCGTATAAGTATTTGAATATACAAATTAGTACCTGAGTTAAGTATACAGAATTCGTAACAATATAACGTATACAGTAACGTGTGATGGTAAAATATTATGGGCAAGCACTAGAATTAGTATTCCTACCTATCTAAATCCAATAAATATGTAATAATGTTAATATTTCTTAACATGAAAAAGTTAATAATCATTTAATAATCTAATGGATAATTTTAATAATCCGTTTTACACTGCACCAGATAACTGGCCTAGTGGACGAACAATTTATACTCATATTTCTTTCGGAACCAAAAACCATAAAATAATAAAAACAGTTTTTTAGTTCTTGCTCAGAGCCACCTTCGATAACAAATTTAAGGTCGTTAATAATATACCTACCTAATGATATATATAGGACGTAAATTAATAATAACAGGTAACATTGTTCACACGACCCGTTGGTATATACCTTAAATTTTAATGTTCACGACTGTGCTGGACAACTGTACTCGTTGTAAAAATTAAGAAATAAAAAGAATAATACATAATATATAATTATTATACCTATATCATGTTAAGTAGATATATTATAATGTTCCTTTTGATAATGTGGTCAGTACGACGTGAGAGCAAAAGATAAAATACTGTCGACACCTAATACAAGCAGTAAAAATTATATTATATACGATAATATAATATGTTATAATAAATTATTATAGGTACCTACGTGTGTTTCAATTCTAATTTAGGTTATTCAATAAAAATTGATAAGAGGCGGACCCGGCGGTTTTACCCCGAAATCAAATCGCATCAGCAAGCGTTTTGCCGAGCTGTTTCTAGGACCATATTGTAAAATATGTTAAATATGTAAATTCATCGTTACCACACTCCACTACACTAGTCGTTTCAATACTAAAGCATAGACCGAATGTGGAATAAGCTTACCTCGCTTGCCTTGATTGCCACTGAATGCTTGGGCAAAGTATACATGGTCCGGCCATTGCATACATATCCCATTAAGTTTGCATAGTTAATAAAATACTCTTTCAGCACTATCTTGTGTTATATAATGGTTAGATATTGCAAGACCCACCTTTAATTTATATATAGCAATCCGTACTTATCAAACTATTGTTTATTATAATTTATTGTAAATTTACTTAGGCATAACGACTATTATAATACTCTTGCATATTATAATCTCACCATAATGGTTCATAGATAATAATATGATTAATAATAATAATATATTATAAGATAGTTTATCTAAAGCAAATATTTAAATTTAATCAGCACACTCAGACCTTCCTAAAAAAATGGTATTCCTAACTATTACGATTCCAAACAGTGTTATCCAGTTATATAAACATATATATAAAACACATTTCTTAAAAAAAAAAAACCATTACAAAATATCACAGTATTATTATATAACAAATATCGAGTAGTTATAAACATAATTCGTATAAAAATAACAAAAAACGGTATTTTTAATGAAAATAATTTAATTAGAAATATTTATTTTCAAAGTAAATTTAATTGGAGTTATACATTTATTTGAGCGAATTTATTTGGGAAAACTTTCACCACTATTTTATTATTATTCGAAAAATTTAATTAAGAACAGATATTTTCTAAATCTTTCAATTAGGAATTCCTAATTTATTATAACCGCTATTGAACCAACTCGAACACATTAATGTAAGTAATTGACCGATTTGATAAAAATTTGAGAATGCATTCTATCATAGATAATGTGAAAACCCACGGATTACTCTAGATGTAAATAAAACCAATAGTGTAATGATATAAAGAGCACGAGATACCAATGTATTGCGTGATATGATGATACATATACCACAAATTTAAATATTAATCCTGTTTGATAATCTACAATCTGATAAGAGAAAATAGATATTAGAAAATGATAAGAATATTATATAAAATCAACATAACAATTTATATTGTTGTATGTAACTACACTGGTTTTTGTTCTCGTTATGAAAATATTCACTGCTATATCATTATTATACTATAGGTGTTATTACATTATTATAGATTGGTGTCTATTTTTTTGTTATCTATGGTTCTATTGTAGCGTTTCAAAATTGTTCATGTGTAAGTTTTGAGGATTTAGTCGATATTAATATATTTTTTTTTTTTTTTTTTGTAAAAAGTGTTCATTTTTTGTATATTTTATAGATTTAATGAACCTACTATTGAATATTTTTATATAATGGGTATAAAAAGACCGAATTGAAAGAAAATATTGGATGTAAAACCTTTTTATTCGAATCAAACAATTTATTAAAATTATAAAACTTATATTAAAAATGTTATTGAAGCAATTTGTGTAATAATGGTAATATACGATTTAATATGGAATAAAATAATGGAAATTCGTAAATAAATAAAAGAAAATCGA
The DNA here is from genome assembly GCA_025469235.1 of Pemphigus obesinymphae. Lineage (NCBI taxonomy): Eukaryota > Metazoa > Arthropoda > Insecta > Hemiptera > Aphididae > Pemphigus > Pemphigus obesinymphae. Next base: position 17,768 of record JAIPRL010007012.1, read on the forward strand.
AAACAAATAAGTTTCCTGTCAAGAATAATTATATATTATATTATAATTATTCATCACATAGTATTAATACATAAAGTGTTCTTGTAGAAAATTTATTAGGACGTCTATATTATCTACATATACGATGGAATGGGAGTTCTCTAAAAGTATGTGATTTCACAAAAGTATGCTGAGCTGTTTGTTCAAAATGATAGTATTCTCGTTTTCCATTGACTGTAATACTATATATATATATATATAAATATCTGTAATAACTCATAATATATCAAAGTTCAAGATTTAGAGTCCATTAATTCTAAAATACATATTACCTTTTTTCAAAATATTTGGAAGATGGAATAATATTTTATTAATATAATTTTTACTTGTTTGTTTTCACCCTACCACTATTTAGTCGGCAAGGTGTTTCACAGCAAATCGAGAAATATTTTTGAATTAAACAGTTATATTATAATTTATCGATTTTTTTTTTAATTTTTACTCTGACCGTTTAATTCGAAAATATCCTTCGATTTGCTGTAAAACACCATTGTCCAGTAAATAGTGGCGGGGCGATAATAAACTAGAGCCATATCACCTATTTACTCACTAGTCAATATGATTATATATATAAATAAGATAATTTTTATGGAATAGCGTTAAAATAGGTAACGACAAAAAATATTAATATTGATGAACTCGGAAAAAATATATTATTATGCATACGTTATGAATTTATCAGATAGATGGCATGGTACAGTCTTTAAACCAATAAAAATACTTATGGAGTAACTTGCAAACATTTTTTAATCTATTCCAGAAATATGTAAATCCCCATATGAACAGTAAGAAACTTCTAGATTCTTTTAAATAACAAGAAATATTCTGTTACCAAAATGTAGCAAAATGCGAGTGAGGTACATGAATTGGGGACCAAAATAGTTTTTGTATAAGTCTCAGAGAAGGATAGTGTTATGCAAATTTCTTGAAAAATACCGATACTAGTATAATTACCATATCAGTTACTGAACGTCATGAGTGATCCTGTTCAGGCACATTACATACTGTACAAAGTTCGAAATATACACTACCGTCTTGTACGAAGATTATTTGAACAAACATTGTTCCTACCGATATTACGGCGTAATAAATTATTACACTGTAATATTATATTATTATATAAACACCATACAACCAACATATTATATGTACGCACGTTGTACATTGATATTTTTCCACTAAAACAATCCGTATAGGTACATGCGTTGATTTGTGTAAAACTTAAATTATAATTTCGTATATTACGATTTTCGTACAAAATTCATGTTTAACATAGTAAATATTGTAAATAATTTTATACAACAAAGTATATTAGTAAACGTATTTACATTGCACAACAATATTTCTACATTGACATTAACATTAATCACAATTATTTTGATTACGTCGATAATAATATACATATTTGATATTGTATTTTATGACAATAAATTATGAACATTGAGTAATCGCTTATCAAACTCTAAAAAATATCCCGTTTGTACCACCACTTCAATTTTTCTGAAATATCAAACTGAGAATGTTTCGTTATTTAATATTTGAATGTCAACGGATGAACGAAAATGGAAATGTATAAAAGAGAACGCCTTTGTATAATAATGTTAAAATAAATGTCAAAATGTAACGTTAATATTATATACATTTCTCTTTATTCAGTTCACAAAAAGAAAAAGGAAAAATACTGTGTACCAAATTTAAATAATCCGAAAGACTAATTTTTTTTTTTTACTTAATAAATCTCAACTGGAAATATATATAATATATAATAAGTACCTAAAGGTACACGTTGATTTCATTAAAAATTAAAAGTTTATTCTTTTTTTTATATTTTACGCACATTTGTTTAAGTTTTTATTAATTGAAAAATTTCCAACATTATACTGATTTTATAAACAAATTTAAAAATAATATATTGTATAATAAACTCCATGTGCATACTATTTTCTTATTCATTTTTTTTAAGTAAACTCGAAATTCACACTGCTACTATATTCTTTATTGTATATTATTTTAGATTATGAGCAAACTGAGCAATGAATTGGTTTTATAATAATGTATTATTTTTTATGACTATATACACTTTTTGGGTAGAATGGGTTAACCCGGAATGTTTGAATAATACCCCAGTATGCATATGTTAACATAAATCCAACATATCTCTGTTAATATATAAAAAAAGAAAATTAAAAAAATAATATATATTTAGTTTTATGATTATTAAATTTCAATTCGTGTACTGTATTGATCGAATATGGATTGATAAATATTTTATTATTTTTTCGGAAACCTTTTCAAATGTGTACGACGAATCTTCAACTATATATAGGTACTTATGGGAAACAAACAAAAGTAATTTATGTTCTACGCGCCAAATCGATGTATTTAATTTTTCAAAACTTTAGTCCGGAGGAGAAAAAAAAACGTAACCATCACTTTTAAATTTAAAAACTCGAAAACTTGTCAACTATGTGACCCATTTTATAAACGTGCATACATATTTTATATATATATATATATAGTGTCTAAGTTAAAATAGGCACATGAGTGTGTATAGCGTCGTCAACGTAACTCAACAGCGATAGGGAGACGATTGTAGTCGAGAAAGGAGGGACGAAAAAAACAAGAAAGAAATCTAGTAAAAAAAGTATAGAAATTATATAGGAAAAACCATGATGGTGAAAAAGACATTTTGAGAAAAAATTATGCAATATGTATATATAGTATAATATTATACAAACCGGTGAAAAGAAGAGGGCGGAATGAAAGTTTATCAGTTCAAAGTGGTCCAGAAAATACGGGTGCAACTATTGATTGTTGTCTATACGACATCTGGCGAGCTAACGCGAGATTTCGATGGAGTATATATATATATATATATATATATATATATATAAATATATAGGTGTATAGCTGAAACGAAGTTTAATTATGGGCCGTTCGGATGACTTTTACTGACTTTTCTCTGTGGCAACAGAGGGTCGTCTGAGAATCCAAACGCCCGACTTTTGCTAAAGAGTTCGGCGGAGTCTATATGTATACGTATACATAATAATATATACGACAAATATAATGTGGAGGGAGAGGATATTTTTTTTAAAAATAATTTATTAAAAGAAGAAAAAAGTTTATTCCAAGCGTGAGATAATAAATAACAACTTTTATAAAAAAAAAAAAATAATAATAATAATAATAATGATAAAAACGTAGGAAAATCTCGTTCGGTAAAACCGTTGAACGGTGATATATATATTTTTTTTTCATCGAATTACGCCTATTGTGAATGATATCATTTATTGTCCTTCGATTATATTATGACCGGTATACGCGTATTTTATATACTGCACTGTAACCTACATAAAAAAAAAAAATCAATCTACATCGACAATACGATTTAATTAACGAGTGAATTCATCAGATATTTTCCATTAGTTTATTTTGTTCGTTAACAAAAACAATAAGTTTCATGTTATAAACACTGATTATATCTTACGTTACGTATATCATTACGTTCGTATTTTAAATATATTATACCTGTTTTTGTGTTTAAATAACCAAATCGTATATTATGTCATTAGCAATGTTAGATTATTATATATAATAAACAACAAATGTCTATTTATAAATATGAACATTAATAATATACTAATTACGTTTATCCAATAATATCTATAGATACATACATAATGAAGGGGAAAAAATGTATATTATCCATATACATATTCCATATAAATATTAATTGTTTTAAAGATATATTTATATACATATATTATAGTTATTTAAATTTTTTTTAAAGAAATATATTTTTTAACAACTCATACCTACAACTTTTTAAAAGGCACATATAGAAAGATCGATCTGATGGAGCGCTAGATAATGTTATTAGCTATCATTTGATATTTATATTTACTTTATAAAAATAAGAAATGCTAATGTGAATTGTTCATAAACATTTGTAAGTGTTGCATCCTTTTAACTATAGGCAATTAATATGTACCGTAAATATTATATTTTGGGATTATGTACATAAGACTAATAATAATTATTATTGTAAAAATATATTATAAAATGTAATCATAGTACTATGTACATGTTTGAACAATAATAGTACATATAAGAATAATAATATTACCTGTAGACAATTTAGAAGTTTTATTGGTTCGGATATTTATAGTTTTTGAAAATTTTTAAAATACAATATCGTATTTGATTTAATGATGTAATAACTATTAATAATATTCATAGATATATACAATTATTACAATGATCACAGACTGAAAGTCTTGTTTAACTAATGACATTTTCGTATAATATTAATAATAGTGAAAAATTAATAATAATCGATTGTTGTTTTTGAAAATTTGATGTTTTTTATTTTGATTTTGATATACAATTTTCTTTACTCGCCGCGACTATTCGCTATGACTAATCGCCACATCAAGTCATCGCGACTAGCTTGTCACACACAGAGTTGTTTGAGGTAGCGAGTAGTAGTAGTATATAAATTATTATTATTATTATTATTATTATAAAAAGTATATTGATAGTATATTATGATAAATAATTATCAGTCAAAAAAATTTCGTATTTTGTGTCACGTCGTGCCGTATACTTCTGTTTACAGAAATATTATGCCGTTATCACAGCGAAATTTGACGTATCCCATAATGCGTCGTATTTTCTATATACTAATAAGTTTACTTACATCATTTGATGTCCATTTTAATGTCTGTTCTTGTTTTTTTTTTTCCATTATGCAGAAAAATATGTCAATGAGAATTTAAATTAAATTAGAATTTATTAAATAAAAATAATGAAATAAACATCGACTGATAATAAGATTAATATTGATAATAGTCACAATAGGTACCTAGCTAGTAACAACTAGTACAGTTTTTAGTAGCAACTAGGTGACGGGACCAGCGTAGTCGAACGTTTCTAGTGAGTAGAATTTAAAATATTCAATTCTATTCACCCCGAGTATTTGTAGTTACATTTTGGATTACTCGCAGCGAATATATTATCAGAACGAGTAAATTTACTCGCTAATATGTAGTCGCAGCGAATAATCACCTCGTGTGACATATGCTTAAGGATTAGGATATAAAGACAACGATTGTGGATACTCGTTAGCTTATCCACTTGAAATTAGTATTCTGACCTAACCAAAACCATGACATATTCGTTTCTACACTCGTTTCTCTAACTTATGTAATATTTTACATCGGATATATAATATAAATAATTAATTGTGCAAAATATTTAAAATTTTTAATTCAAATATATATCAAATGTCATGAAAAATTTTGTAGAAAACGATCCTATTCATACAGTGTGATTTTAAAGTTATAAAAATAATCAAAGACGAAATACTGTATCGAAATTACAAAGTTAAGTATTTACACTGCTACGTATCAACCAATATTTAAAATTAATAAAATTAATGTATTCTTAACATATATGATATTTCATAAACATAATCCGAATAAAAATATTATGTTCAGGTTGTTAGCAAATACTTTTGTGTAAAAGTTGTGTATTTATATTTTTTCGTAAAAATATGAATTAAACTTGTTTTTCTTCTACTATGTCACAGTAAAGTTCCACAATTGGTGCTCAGGTCAAGTAATCTCCGAGCCTTAAATATAATATCATTTTATTCGTTATATTTTGTACTGTCGGAAAATAAATTTACCGTAATTTCTTTTGATTTTAATTTTTAATTTTATACAATAGCCATAAAAAATAATAAGAAACAAATAAAATAGGTCGATCGATCGATCTTATGAAAATTAATTTTTTCAGTCTTCTACTTACGTTGATAAATTATTAAAAATAATATTTAATTAATTAAAATGTAAATTTAATTACAATTAATTTCAATCGACCATAAAAAATAAAAATGAAAGTCTATATCAGTTACACAAATCGCTTTTTCTTTTAACTAGAAAATAATTCAGACGATTAAAAATACAGATGCGTTCATATATTTTATTTCGCCGTACCAAAATAATTATAAACCATTTTTCTATGCACTTGTCGAGCGTTTTATATTATATATTAATTCACTCGTTGACTGTCCAAATAATACATGTGACTCGATTATATATTAACTCTATATCCTACTAATTTTAATCGACTAAGATGATTTTTCAAGTAAAGATTCATTTACAGATTAGATAAGCCGCTATAATATGTTTATATTCATTGAATTTTATTAATATACATTTTTTTTTTTGTTTTATACATTTTAACTAGGATAAAATAATTTCCAAGGAATTTAATAAAAAATTTAGTCAAATAATATTATATATATTATAATAATCTTTATAAAATTTTTATAGTATGATACACTTATGTATTCTTAGCTTAACTCACAACTATTTATGCGTGATCATAAATACCTATGAGCACTTTCCTATAAAAAAAACTATTTGAAAATCCTATAAATTGTAATTGAAGTACTTCTAATTCAGCTATCACTGGTATCTATTCGGAGGTTAATATATAGATATAAAAATAAGTATTATTTTATTTATTATCAGATATATTAAATTGTTGAATCACTGAGTGTTTCAAGTTGAACGATATCTGTTATTTTTTTTAAGCAAATATTCTATTCATATATTATTAATTTGATTATTTTATGTCTATTTGTATTACAGGTATGTGGTAATGCCTAGTATTTATACCTCAACGTTTAATTTTAAATTTTCGTTTATTATAAAATTATATTTAATAAAAACTGCAAAAAATCACTGTTCTAAAAATTAGAAGCATTATTCAATTTTTAATCAATATTTTCCAAGTGGATTTTAAATAATACGCAAAGGTTAGGAATTAAAGCTGCAGTTTATCCAATCATATTCTACTTAAAAATTACAATATATTCCCTTAAAATATTATTACTCAAATAATATAATATTGTCTGATAAAAATACTACTCGACTTTATAACAATTTTAATGAAGATTAATTATTAATTTAAATATTATTAATTAATATAATAATAGAAACAAAGTTACATATTTGGCTTTCATAGACCTGTAGAAGGCATTCGATAATGTAAACTGGAATAAAATGCTGCTCACATTACAAGAAATAGGTGTTGAACACCATGACCTAAGAATTATCCACAGTCTCTACAAAAATCAAACAGCTTGCATTAAAAAAGGAGAAATTACTGCTAACGCTCAAATAAAAAAAGGAGTTCGACAAGGGTGTACGTTATCACCTCCACTTT
>JAIPRL010007013.1:0-25044 GCA_025469235.1 Pemphigus obesinymphae
TCCCTATTTCCTCTGTGTTCCCTTTCACCAAAATCATACTCTATATATTCTGTTTTATTCCTACTAATCCTTAGTCCTTTACTTTCCAGAGCTTCCCTCCACTCTTCAAGTCTACCATTCACTTCCTTGGGACTTTCTCCTATCAGTACTATATCATCTGCAAACAACATACACCATGGTACCTCCCCCTGTATATCCTTTGTTATCTCATCCATTACCAGGGAAAATAAGTAAGGACCTATTTAATTTTTTTTAAGTTGTATTTATTTAAAAAAAAAATCAACGTGTTAAAATATACCTGCATCATATTAAAAAAATCTACATAAGGCACTAGATAATGTTGTTCTTTATCATTTATTTTTTTGTTTCATCTATCTACGATATTTTTAAGTTGTTATAAATAAGAAATGCAAAAGTAATATTTTCAACAGCATTTTATAAATTTATAAAAATTACAACGAAAAATTATATAATATTGGGACCAATTAGTATTCCATTTTAAAATGCACATATTTCAATTGTTTGATTTTCATTTTTCTTAAAATTGTTTAAAATTTCCTATATAGAAACCCATAATAATGGCCGTGCTGACATCCTCTTAACTTTAACTTTTTAACTAGTTAATGTCCACCTTTGGTAGGTAATATATATATTATGCAGTGATATTGTAAATAAATATTAGGTATTTAATATGGTATTTTATTAATTATATTATATTAAACATATATATATACAGGGTAGAAAAATACGTATATTCAGTGGTTGAATTGGAAAAAAAATTAAGGAAGGCTTAGTTAAAAAATCATCGTTCCGGAACATATTAAAGAAAAAGTAAGTGATAGAAAACTAACTTTGTCCCCACAAGTCCTATCTAAAGTTTCTCAACCTGGTCAAATTTTTTAAAACATTTTTAGATTATTATATGATAAAAATACTATTTTTTACATCAACCTTGGATTACATATTTTCGATAAAGCACAGTTAAAGTATTCTTCTTTCAAATTAATTAAATAGTTTCCTTTTAAATAAATTAAAAATTGGAAATCAAGGAAGGCTTAGTTAAAAAATCATCGTTCCAAAACATATTAAAGAAAAAGTAAGTGATAGAAAACTAACTTCGTCCCCATAAGTCCTATCTAAAGTTTCACAACCTGGTCAAATTTTTAAAACATTTTTAGATTATTATATAATAAAATAGAATATAAAAATACTATTTTTTTACATCAACCTTGGATTACATATTTTCGATAAAGCACAGTTAAAGCATTTCTTCTTTCAAATTAATTAAATAGTTTCCTTTTAAATAAATTAAAAATTGGAATTATCGAAGAAGCCATAGGTATAGACCGAAATGCAGTTTTTATATGATTTTTAAACGAATTTTTTTTATAAATTACTGATAAATGGCCAAAACGTTATGAAAATAGTATTATTAATCACACGTCAATAGGTCAATTTATCAGTGCTGCTGTAAATAATTGGTATAGGTACATTTAAAGTATCTAACTTTCATTTTTCATCTATTATTACTTTCAGATTTATAATTATATTTGGTCATTTTTGATAAATCTCTTGTTCACTTAAGAAAATTATCTACTGGGAAAATCGTAAATTGACTTCTTTAAAATAATAACTACAATAAATTTCCTATCAGAAAGCTTACCTATACTCCCATTAAATTCCTTTTAGCTAAACTAAAATTTATAAAAATAAACAAATTGAAATTCCACTAATAAAATTAAATCCCGAATATAAGATGAAACATCATGATGAAAAATTTGTTAAAACTAATTATACGTATGTGTGGAATTGAATTTTTTCCCATAAAAATGTAAATAAACATCGTAGTAAAAAATTCGATCATCGGGTAGGATACTGGTAGTGGATACGTTAAATTTGAAAACAATGCTAATAAATTATTACATCCAATAAAACCATTTTGAGCGGATCTTCGATGAAAAAATTAAGATAAATGAATAGGTATTTACAAAAATTGTATTTGTTAATTTGTTGTTATTTCCTTAAGGTATACTTATAATGTATCCGTTATAAAAGGTAGTTTTTCTAAGGCACTAAGTACATAAAAACAATGCTGGGTAAAAAGTAGTAAAAGTTTAAAGTTAATAGTATTTCTTAACGATTAAATTAAGTTAAGTTAAAAAAATAACTTATTAACTTAAATTATTGATTTTTTTTTTTTTTTTTTTTGTACGAGTCAATAAAACATTTGAGATATACAGGTATAATTAAGTATCTATTATTTTTTTGGAAATACTGTTATTTTCTAACTTAAAGCATTTGAAAATGTTTAAAAATCATGAAACATATTATTGTTGAAAATACTACAATGTATTTATAATAATTGTTATTGAAATTAACAACAAATTGATTCATAAAAATGTTTAATTAGTATAGTTAGGTACCTACTCTTTTCTGAAAAATTTTAACAAATAGGAATTGCTCATTGCAAATTAGTACCTATCTAAATATTGTTTATTGATGATAAATCATTATTCCTAATATAATATTATATAGTATAACAATATACGGAGATTGTTATAGTATAAGATATAGATATTCTTGTTTTATTTATATTTTCGAGAAATAAATAATTTTTACAATATAATAATTATTAGAAACGACAACAACCACTATTTTTATTCAACCATTTTGACAATAGACACACTATGAAATCAAAATGTATTAACTATTTCAAAATTAATTTAACTGAGTTTTAATTAAAAGTAACTCGTTATTTAGAAGTTAATATAATCAAAAATAAGTTAAGTTAACAAAAATCAAATATAAAGATTTAAGTTAAAAGTAAAAATTAACTTAACTTTTAACGTGTTAACTCGTTAATGCCCAGCATTGCGTAAAAATGTCTCTTGGTTCTGTATTATTTCTATATTCATCGCGAGGAAACATATTAATATCTTAAAATTGTTTATTTTTTCATTATATTGGTATAATAGGTATTATTGTAACTATTATAGTATTAATTTATAATTTATATTAAGTTATTATAAATAGTATATAATTATTAATAATTACGTACCTATACTACTCATAATATTATACACTAGTAGTTTCTATTTCGTCCTTTTAGTATATGCTATAAGAAACAGCATTCGTATTATAAACAACATGCATACGATCGTATGTCTTATTGATTACACCTATATCGCTTTGGAAATGAATTTTTTCTATATTTATCGATTTATTCTATAGATAAAAGTATTAGTTATTTCATTAAATTGATCTATCTATGGTTTCTTATTTTTTTTTTTTTTTTTATTACTATAGAATGGAGAAAAATTAAAGTAAAAAATACTAAATTTATCCAAAGCATGTAATTATTATCCAGCTTCCTCGATAAGCGAAATCTACTGTTTCAATTTCAACATTATAGGTATCATACATTAGTAAAATTAATAAGCGCGTCTGATATATAACCATGGTAATTAGAAAATCTACAAACATATACACGTGATTTTAATTTTAATTTCCATTTTCAGCCATAATATACGTTATGAACAATAGTAATAAATAAAAGGTAGGTAATATAAGTAGGTAATATTGTTTATACATATATTTTACAATAATATTATACATATATTTGTCAAAATATGTCTATTTTTAACATGTATGTTTTCAGACTTGGGTAAAACACTTTTTAAGAGTATTTCAAATACGCATTCGGAAATTTCGAAGGGATTCGATAGGGCGTGGCCAGAGGGAGGGCTAATAGCATCCCACCCTATGAGCCAATGCCGTGTTTTTTATTTTAGCCATTTATGTGCTAATTTGATTGCAGTTATTCAATAATAGTTGTAGTTTTGTTATATTCTATAGTTGTCATTTTATTAATAACAATTATTAAAAAATGGATGATAAAAGAAAAGAATCTATGAACGCAATCATTGTAATGCAATAAAAAAGAAAAGTTCAAAGAAAATGACGTTGTTCAAATGTTTGATCAAAATACTTCTATAGAAAACTGCAGTTATAGCAGTTTGGGGATCCTAATAGTTAAAATAAAATATCTATTATAAAAATAACAATACTTTATAATATATATATATAACAAAAATTAATATATATATATATAAAAAGAAAATATACCTAGAATCACATACAATTTTTAAGGAGTTCTGTATGGGAAATTTATATGACATTTTAAGAAGAATAAAAATCTTAAAATTTAAAAATATTCAAGTACATTAATTTAAAAGTAATTTTAAAATAAATCTGTGTTAGTACCACTTTTTATTGTTTGTGTAATCACGACATTTTTTAACAAAACTGTTAAAATATTATGTCAATGTTATAATATTGTGTCAAAATTTAGTTTCTTAATATTATAATTACAGCTTAAGAACAATTTTTTCTCGCAAAACAGTTTTTTACGATAAAATAATGCATGTGTGGCGTCCTCTTAATAGTATCAGGTTGTAGCCTGATGATAACTTATAGTAGAAACTAGTTGACATTTTTATAAACATTTTACAAATATTCTAGGCATATTTTTTTAAAAATATTTTTTATAATATTTATACCTATTGATTTTGTATTATATAATATGTAAAATATTGTTATTTTTATAATATAGGTAGGTACTCATATATATATATAATTTTCTTTTAACATTTTTTTCTAATTACTATTATATTTTGTGTTGTATAACATTAAACCAATATACTTTTTGACACTTTTAAGATTTTAGTACATTTTTTATTATCTACATAGGTAATATGTGATCTTAGCCTCCCCCATACGAAATTCCTTGCTACTCCACTGTTCGGAATATTTCAAAAAACAAATATTCAGAATTTGTAGCAATTTGAATACTTTACAATGGTGGTATTCCCAAATTATTTGGAATAATTAATAATAATAATAATAATCACAAAAAGTAGGTATGGCAAATAGTTTTTAGAACACTTTTTCTTATCTATACAATATATATGTATTCAATTTTAATAATGAAAGTCTTAAATAGTAATTATGTTATTATTTAATCCAATTTAAACAGTAAACAACGTGCATTTGAGGTTTTCTAATTATTTTAGATTCAAAGAAAACAATGTACAATGGAGTCTGACGGAAACATACTAGAAAAAATACTTTAAAAGCCTATTTAATTGGAACCTTAGAAGTATTTTTTTTCTTCTTTGAATAAAATACCAGAGGTTGAAAACAGAACAAAAATATTTTTAGAAGAACGTTCTTATATCGTTCCCGAATAAATAAGAACGGAACAAATACATTTTATAGGTACGGTTTTTGTTCGCCATCAAATTATGGATATAAGTTCTCGAAGCAAATAACAAAATAATGTAGATCAAAATGATGTTGTTCCCCAGGTTCGTCATTATTTTTAGTTAATTATACCTAGAGAGTCTACTCGTTACAAGAGTCACACGCCGCCGTCACGTTCCTCAGTCACGAGTTGTCGTCACACATTACCGTAGCGCTCCTCCGTCACAGCTCACAAGCCGACGTTACGCGTATGTATTATAAACTGTGTCATATACTGAAGCCCAATATTTGTTATCAAAGTGTATATTTACAAAATTTATATGATAACAACACGTCAACACATACGGTATACTTTTCTGACGTTTTAAAAAATAAAAATTTGTGACGTAAAATGTATTATATTATTGTGTTTTTTAAATTATTATCTTATTATTAACTCATATAATATACATAATACATATAGTAGGCTGACCATACCTATGTCCCGTTTTAAGCGGGACTGTCCCGTTTTTGAGTATTGCGTCCCGTCGCCCTAAACGGGACGTTTTTTGTCCCAATTTTCGACGTGGTATCCCGTATTTGTTTATTTCTTATCCACTAATTTTCAAATCACTTTCACTATCTTTTTCAAAAAAATTTTTTTTTTTGCATATTTACTCGTTTTTCAAACTGGTTTAGGAACATTTTTGGTAGATAACTATTACGATTGACTTTTTTATTATTATTAGCCCGTTTTTCAGTTTTCAAAATATGTTCAAACCCACCAATTCTTCATTTTATTTCAAATAAATTTTTAATCAAATATTACAACTAAACATACGGTACATATATAAATATACTACACATACATACCTATTTAGTTATACTAGGATTTTTCTAAACTGTGAATTTTATCTCTTTCTATCCTCAAACACGTATTTATAGGTACCTACATCAATTATTCCAGTAGCAGTGAAGCTTTCCCATTTTCCGGTAGCAAATTACATCAAGTTGGTAGATACAGTAAAGAAGTAATTTTTTAATTTTCGCAATAGTTTTTTAATGAGTAAGGAAAAAGTGCATAAAAAACGGCAAAAAACACGATTTCACAAATTCGAGATTTGTTATTTCTGCGCAATTCTGAAGGATCCTAGGGAAAAAAATGTATGTAAAATCAACTTATTTTGTTAATCGTCGGCTATACCCGAATTTTGGGTGAAAATATGGGTCTAAATACTTGACATTTTTACAAAGTATAGGTACATAATTTTTATATCGATTTACCATATATTTCAAAAATATTATTTCTGGAGTCTTTATAGTAATTTGAAAATTTTAAATATATGTATTTTATATCGAGATTCACTCAGAATAGTTTTATCGAAAGACATTTTAAATTATATTTTAAAATACAATATTATATTTGGTATAGGTATACCTATTGAATATACAATATTAATATAACGTATCAAATAATCAAATGGGAAAAAATGTTTTGATTTTGCTAAAAATATAAATTTTACATTATTTTTATTTTTCAAATGTTTTCAGAACTCAATTTGATTAAATATTTTTTCAAAGCAGTTTAATATTAGTCCACGGGTAAAAAATTAGTAGTGGGTGCCTGCTTGTACCCTAAACTACATTAGGTACTGTATACTATATATGCTACATTAAATCCACTTATTTAAATCATGATCAATATTTCATACATAAATATTTAATTAAATAAATTCACCAATTTCAAAATTGAATAAACAAATTTCAAAAAGATATAATTAATAATTAATTATAAACATATTTTAAGTCAGTATGTCATATTACTTAAATATCATACAAATAATAATAATAATAATCAATTAAACTAGGTGTATCAATATATAAATATTCACTGAAATATATAGTACTCGATCTTAGGGGGGGAGGGAAGTGAATCGGAGAACTTTCCCCGGGTGTCATTACGGTGGAGGCGCAAAATATTAAAAATATTTTCACATTTGGAATCTAACCATTTTTTAAATTGAAAATTGAAATTAATTTATATTAAATTTATTATTAATTTACTATGAAAATGACTTTTTGTTTTGCGTATTAAAATAAAAATAAAAATGGTGCTATACAATTATTTTTACCCCAGACGCCAAATACTCTAAATCCTGAAAATATATTATTATTTTTTGGTAACCTATTTATTAATATGTGTATTGTATAATCACGATATTTATTTAAAAAATATGTCTACTCAAATTGCAAATAAATGATTCCAAATTAATTTTAGAGCTTATAACACTTATTTTTAAAATGAAAGAAAACGGTATTTTCTAGTGCATCTCAGAGCTTTTTTCTCATTATTCCAAATACGACGTGCATTATATTGCTGACAAGCGAACAACCTTTTTTAGCATATTTAAACAATTGTAACGCTTTTGAAAATTAATTTTTCGATCAAAGCTCCAAGGTACACTCGAAAGTGTAATTTTTAATAAAACTTTAATTTTTATAATAGCTGATTTAGCTCTAAATTTCTTATCGAAATTATTTGCATTCTTAGTGAGCGTATTGTATGATACTAATATATGGGCCGTATTATTTTATAGAATTTTGATAAGTTAATTTTAAATTGCTTAGATGACGATGTGAAACGGTATGGTAACCACACCCGTTTAATACACCGCAGAAAACACTTTACGCATTTTCAATGCGTAATTATATTGAAGAATAATTTTATGGTAACAAAAATAAAGTGAGGACTTCAATTATGATCGTACGCCAGCTTTTAAATTTTATTTCGAAGCGATTTTTAAAATAATGACTTCGGTTTTAAAATATGAAGTTATTAATTACGACCGCAATATAAAAAATGACTATGAGATCAATCGTTATATTTCATAAACGATTGTCAATACTACCAGAGATTGTTATTTTTTTTATATAATATGACTATTCTCAATAATTGCCCCCTCACCCCCCTCCCAACCACAGATGACCGAAAAACATCCAGCTAACCGTCATGTCGAATTGAATATCATACGATACATAATTGGACATTTTGATATTATATTTATTTATGTATATTTTTGAAAATTTTTCATATCAATATCAATTTTTGTATTCTTTAATGCTGCTTATGGCTCTTGTGCATTTTTGTTTTTGCGACGTTTTTAGTATACATTTAGAATGTATCCAGTCGGCTTGATTTTTGGTTTTTAGATTTAAATTTTTTTTTTTTTTGAAGTGTAGTCTTTTTTGCACAAGATAATGGTAGGTATGTTCGCGAAAGTAACTATTTTGGAAGTTATAGTATTAAAACTTTTTAGATTTTACCATATTTATTTTAGTATTTTAATTGCACCTATCTGAAATTCATATTTTTTGTCCTGTTATCGTAGTTTTTCACAATAAATCGGCGGATATTTTCAATTTAAACTGTCCTAGTAAGCGTAGCAAGTTAGTGACCTCGCCTGGTCTCTAAAACTTGATTTTTTTTTCTAAATATACGAGTACATTTTTCTTATTTTTAAACTTTAAACACGTTTTTTGGAAAAATTGAGTTTTTAAAGTCTTTGTTGTGTAACTTAATTATATATTCCTAATTAAGAAATTCAATGGTCTTTTTTTAAACACCAAAAAGATCTGTACATACTAACACAGTTTGAAAAAATTTTTTTTGAAATATTGCTTGGAAGCTAACCTACATTCGTTCCTTTATAACTACCAAAAAGACGGAAATCGATTATAAATAGTGATGGGCAAATTCGGTCTTGGTCTTGCAGTCTTGGTCTGTGGTCTTGCAAAAATGCAAGACCAAGACCAAAACTGTACTAGAACTAGCAAGACCAAGACCAAAATTTTACTATTTCATAACAAGACTGAAATAAAAATGTATGCAAGACCAAGACCGAGACCAAGACTTATAATGCAAGACCCTTGCAAGTCTTGCTTTTAAATAAAATAAAAATTAATGAATTAAATACGTTAATTATTACATTATTTTTCTTGGTGTACATTATTTATAGTTCCACACCAAATCTACAGATTTCTCGTAATGCAATCATTAATATTCTATTGTAATATTTTTGGAAATGATTATCATTTATCGAATATATGGGTCAACAGATATTCTACTATTTCTTGAAAGTTCGATGTTATCGAAAACAGTCAACTACACAGGTACCTACCTAATTATTTTTTGTGAGCGGAGGGGGGAATTACTCCCATTTCTCCCTGTATCCCCTCTTGTGTACGTATAAATAAATTATTTATTCTTATTTATAACTTTGGTAAAAAAAAAAATCAAGGCTGCAAGAATTTTACAAGACCATGACCAAGACCAAGACCAAGACTACCATGGTCTTGGTTTTGGTCTTGCTTTGTGCGTCACTAATTATAAAATTGGAAAGTTATAACGCCTGAAACTTGAAATTTATACCAAATATTTATATACTATAGTACTGTATATTGTCGTGGTACTTATGTGTTATACACTGAAGCTTCGCTCAGAATCGTTATATTAATAGAAATTATTTATCATTGCTTTCTAACTCAATATATTCACCACCAGTATCCTATCCAATAATCGAAGTGCTTACTATTTGTTATTTAATTTTTGGACAAAAGGTAAGAGCTATAATGGTGCTAATATGACTTATATTTATACATAAATCGGTTCGGAATACTACTATAAATGAACTTACCAGTGGTATGCCAGTGGATAGGCCTCGTTTAGGCCCAGGCCTATGCTGATTTTGAACCCTTCAATATTAATAATTAAGGTTTTTTTAAATCGTAATTTAATTTTTAAAGAAACGTAATTTTATTAATATTATAGGTATAACAATACGAGCAATAAATGAAATGTATTTATGTAAATTATGTAAATATTTATGTATGACTCAGTTATGCACAAAGCAAAACCAAAACCATGCCAGTCTTGGTCTTGGTCTTGGTCTTGGTCTTGTCAATTCAGTCTTGGTTATGGTCGTGTTGACTTAATCTTGATATTGGTTCTGTTGACTCAATCATGGTATTGGTCTTGTTTAATAAATCTTGGTATTGTTAACTCGGTTTTGGTCTTGTAGTCTTGCTTTTTTTAACAAAATGTATAAATTATTCGTATACTAGGGCCGATACAGGAGAGGAAATGAAGGTAATTACCCACCCTCACACCGTTTACGAAAATTTGAAGTAAAACGCCATAAAAAAATAAGTTGATGATCTTTTTTTTGTTTATTACTAATAAATTGCC
Source organism: Pemphigus obesinymphae (assembly GCA_025469235.1). Classification (NCBI taxonomy): domain Eukaryota; kingdom Metazoa; phylum Arthropoda; class Insecta; order Hemiptera; family Aphididae; genus Pemphigus; species Pemphigus obesinymphae. Next base: position 10,487 of record JAIPRL010007013.1, read on the forward strand.
CCCCCCCCCCGTTCAGGACTTCTGTATCCACCATGGTACGTATATAATATAACATGTACATTTGCTTTTGCAGACAATAAAAATAAATTTATTTTAACTACATATATATTATTATTGTATTGTAATTAAAAAATAATCATAATAACAAGAGAAATATGTTTTGACTCTCATCTGAATCGGTTTCCATCATCAAAACAAATTACACTTATTAAATTATTATTATTTATTATTAAGTCGCAACACGACATTATTCACTGCGTACACAAAGGCGATAGTCGACTATATTGATCAGAAAAAATAATGCTGGTATCTGTGTATTTTACTGTTTTCGATTATACCGAACTTTCGAAAAATAGTAGGAAATCTGTTTACCCATATATTTGATAGACGATCATTTGTTCCAAAAATATTACAATAGGATATTGATTATAACACTACGGGAAATTTGCAGATTCGGTGTGGAATTGTAAATAATGTATACGAAGAAAAAATATAATAAATACCTATATTTAGTTTATTCATTTTTTAGTGAATTTTTTTTCTTGCTAGAGTCTTGCAGTCGAGTCAACTCTTGGTCTTGGATACAATTTTTATTTCAATCTTGCTGCGTAATAGTAAAATCTTGGTCTTGATACAGTAAGCTCAGTAAGTATACTGCAGTTTCGCTCTAGTTCAGTCTTGGTCTTGCATATTTGCAAATCTAAAACCAAGACCAAGACTGCAAGTCGACCAAAACCGAATTTGCCCATCACTATAGTTATATCATGGAGGTGGCTGCGGCTGCACCTCGCGCTTTCTGCTGCAGGTGGTGGGTTCAAAATCGATAAAAACGTACTACTAATTTTATTTTACTTTTTAATATTTTTAATAATTTACATTAAAAACCCGGTCAGTAGGAGAATGAAGCACTTTGGGCTCCATTGGATAGGATACTGGTGATGAATATATTGAATTTGAACGCAATGGTAAATAATTTATTTCGGTAAAATGAATCTGAGCGAAGCTAATTGGTGTGTAGAACACGACTAAACTAAACTAACACTATTCTTTTTATGGTTAATATAAAATACGACGTCAATATACATGAGTGCTATAGTAAATATTTGGTGTAAATTTCAATTTTCTGGCATCTTAATTTTCAAATTTATAATAATTTTCGGTCTTTTTGGTAGTTATAAATATTATATATCATACTATATACGTATATATGTAGGTAATGCACATATTTTATTGATTTTTTTTATTTTATAACAACTTTTCGTAATATTTCGCTTCTAAAAAATAGTTTTTCTTTAGGCTCTTGGAAACTATTTAGGAAATCAAAAAAACGACCTCTAAAAAGTACCGACTAGAACGAGTTTTCCATCAAAAACCTCATCTATAGCAGAAAACTCTTACTTCACTCTTTTTGCCCGAAATGTGTATACATACAAATTCCAATTATTCAATTGTACAGATAATAATCACTGTATATGATTATCGAGTAAATGAAAAAAATTTACCTATAAATAATTCCTACTAAACATACTTTAACCGGGCCTATTCTAAATTTTGATCCAAGGCACGTCTCTCTGGAACTTACAATTGACCGCGTACCCCAACGGCTATAACTCGTATACAGTACTAGAACCGTAGTCTCATTCGTCATAAAACATCCTCCCAGAAAGAAAGAAAAAAAAACTCAAATTACGTTCATAAAGTTTTATGAACTTCGCTGAACTTTGAACTTTGAACTTGACAGTTGATATACACGAAATGTGAATTGACTCTAGCCACAGTATAGAAGATAACAAGTAGGGAAAGATGGTCTTATCACCGTATATAACTTTTATATCAACAATATTTTGCTGACAGACCCCAGATGTGATAATTTTAAAATAATAATTGGCGGGAGAAATATCCTTTAACTTTTGTAGATTAAACAGTGTACTTACACCACTAATATACATATTGAATATTTATTTATATTTCATTTGATGATAATGGAATTTTATACCATAATAATAAAACACATGTTACATTGAAATTAATGTATTATATAATTTTAATTTAATAAGTTTATAAACATTTACATTTTGAAATAAGAGTAGATAGGTACATAAAAAAACATGTCCAATTATAAAGGTATTGTGTGTGCTGTTAATAGCTGCAAAAGCCGATGTTTCCATGTTTAGGATATAGTTTTTTTAGATTTCCAAAAGATCCTGAACAGTGAGTTATCGCATATAAAAAGTTCAAATTTTAAATATATACCTACCATTACTTTCAAAATGAAATATATAAATAATTATAATAATTGCTTAGGTGCAAGCTGTGGATTAATGTTTGTAATGAGCAAAAAATATACTATGAAATCCAAGGACCATTGTATGGTTCTTATTATAGGATCTGTAGTTAAAATTGTTAAATAAGAATTTTTACCTTTGTGTCGTCACTTTTTTCTGTAAATAATGCATTAAATTGTTTTCCAGAATTTTTTTAAAACGAATACCTACTTACAACACAAATTATTTATTTACTAAAACTATTTACAAGAATCTCCAGATAAATAAGGAGATTTTTAAATAAGTTACTATTATTTTATCGATCATAATTCATAACAATAACTGTCAACTGATAAGGGAAGTCTGCCAGCAGGTGTTGATAAGATTAAAAAGAACGCTGCCAGAGAGCAAAGGAATATATTTTTGCTTTCCCTACTTGCAGTTATCTTCTAATAGGCAATAGCCGTTAACTCGGTTAACATGGGCCAGGATTTTAGTAAGTCAAAACAATAAACATTGACTCGTCCCGTCTTGATTATCGGTTTTTTTTTTTTTCCCCCGACAAACTATATAATATACAATATATCATGCGTATTATCATGACCTAAACTAGTTTAAAAGAAAAAGCGTCGGTAACTCGCTTGGCCTTGTACGGGATCGTACCCATATATTTATGTAGTACAAATTAAATTAAAATAAAATACAATAATATATAAATAGGTAGGCATGTATATCGTACACGACGTGCCCACTAAAAAAAAATATCTCTGCCGTCATTGTTGTCGTCTGATATAATAATATGATTATTATTAACGAGAGGTCTATGCTGTGCAGTCGGTGGCGAGACACTGTAGGAAAAAATAAAACTCCCATCGTAACACGTCCGTTCGCCGGGCAGTCTCGGTTTATTATTATTATTATTATTATTATTATTATTATTATTATTATTATTATTATTGTTGTTGTTGTTGTTATTATTATTGTTATTGTTATTATTTTCGTTTGCTCGTCTCCGTCCGCATCGTGAACTATTACGGCGGCTTGCGGGCCGAACTGGTTGTGTGCACGCGAACGTCCGACAGCTGAATGTGTGTCTGTATGTGAACCGGTGTCCGAGAACGATAATATTACACGCCATGAAATATGTAAGACAAGAAATCTTTAATAGGACACCTGTTGTAGCGGTAGCGCATATTTTAGGTAGGTATAATATACTATACCACCTCGCTAGGCGGCTTTGTTATTATACAGGGTGATTCACTAACCGTCACAGCTTACCTATAATAAAATACCTCGTTATTTTCCTTATCACATTTTAATCGTCTCTTATCGGCGCCAGTCTGTGCACAGTTTACCCATTGGCAGTGTTGGGGAAGTTACTTTTAAAAAAGTAACCGAGTTACGTTATACCTACCATGTAGTTACAAAATAAAACGATAGGTAACCAGATTACTTTTTGTACTTGTTGAGCTGTTATAATTATTAATCAAAAGCTATAATAAAAAAAAAAAACAAAAAAAGTTACTCTTTTTGTTGCCTAAATACAAAATTAATAGCGTTACATTGCTTTTTTTTTAAATCAAAAGTAACTAGTTACAATGACGTGGCTTTCAAAATTTTTAAATATGTAAAAACGAAAATAATAATATAAAATGCCGAAAATGTCTGTGTTTTCATAATCGGCAGTTATAAGTTCCTAATATAATGCCTAAAACATATAAAACCATACAATCGTTAAAATAACTACATTTCATATAGATACATGCCATCACGGCCACCGTCAGGGTTTTAGAGGTATTTATTAGAATTAGTTTTATTTTTTATTTAAAAAAATGTAATTGTATAAAGTTACTTATAACTATAACGTATAAGTTACATCATTCTACAAAAATCAAATAACCAAGTTACCATAACTTTATTCGAAAAAGTAACTACGTTACAGTAAAGAGTAACTATTCCGTTACATTATTACCCAACACGGCCCATAAGATAGTATTGTATACCTACAACTTTTGAATTCACGAGTTAGGTACCTTCGAGGTCGAAAATCCAGTTATTTTTCAGTATTAAAAGTGGGCTCTTTCAGGCTATCAGTTAATTGAAATAACTAATTCAAATTAGTTAAGTTATATTAATCTAAAAGCATTAAGCTAAAAAATCATTTTTACAAAGATAAATATATACAAGAACAAATATAATCGAGATTGTATTAATATAAAAGAGAGAGATTCTAAATTAAAGTTCTAGTAAATGTAGATGCATAGTTAAATGTATTATATGATCTTAGATTGAGCGAAATAATTAAATATTAGGTATCAAGATTATCCCAATAAAATTAATAAAATTAGAACAAAGTATCAACATGTTAAGAATTACTTATATCACATCAATTAGTTCAAAATTTTCACGGATATGATAATACCGCCTATCTTTTTTCACGGTAGGATCATTAGTCAATATTCTAACAGCTTATCAGCATCTCGTTCGGCCGTCCACTGCGATTCCATCGTTATTTGAAATAAAAATAAAATACACCGATTTCAAAATCGAAATGTTATTAGCAAATTTATCACGACCGCACTTCACACGCCGTTTTTAACATACGAATCGAAAATGGCAGAACATTTTCATTTTTAAACGTAAAGTATAGAGGAAACTGTCTTACTGTTGTTACATCGCACTTTAGAGTTTTGGTAATTTTTATTTTATAAGATAACGGCGGTGTCGTCAGAGATTGAATAATAACCGGTAATGTCAATGGGTACACTTGCGGCTGTCTAAAAATGTGTTGCCGAACCCGTGTAAGAGGCAACTGAATTCGTTCATTCGGCGAAAAAAAGTCTGCTTAATTCATGAAGTCGGTAGCCGAATTTCCGATTTCACGTATTCGGCAACCACGTTCCTTTTTTTCATGAAATGGGCAATTTTATACATTATTATATAAACATTTTGTAAAAACGTTATTATTGAAATTCAATTAATAATTAAACACACGACAAAAATGATAGATATAAATAGTGAAATTACAGTGTTCACTCGACTAACGACTTAACTCATTACTTTTTAAACGAACTCTTAACTAAATTCAGTTATTTTTATTTTTTTAATTAAACTTAAACTATATGTTTCTGGCTAAACTTAAACTAGTTTTACAAAAATGGTGCACAGAACATTGCTTATTGGATAGGATACTTTTGGTGGATGTACTGGCATTTGAAAGCAACGTTAAATCAATGCATTCGAAAAAAAATGATTCTGTGCTTTACTATAATGTACTATACATAACTATTAATTTTAGTGATGTTATTCAGTATGTTTAAAATTAGATCAAAAGAGTAATCGTAGAAAAAAATTAGATTTAGTGCGATATTCTCTATGTTATAAAATATAATATTTATTTAGAATAGCTTTATTTAATATCAGTACATTACTATTACTGTCAAATATACATTTAGTATTATATACTTTAATTAGAGATAAGTTCCTATTTTGGTTTTCAAAACAACAAAATATTGTAAGAAATCTTTGATTTAATAGTCGTTTATTAGAATCTTCTATACAATAGTAACATAATTAAACAACCACGTGATACTGTACATGATACAGTGAAATAAAATCAAAATAATAATCATACAATATCAATAATGTTTCATAAATTTAGAAATTGGCATAGGCGTGACCAGACTTCATCCGCAGTGGCAGCATAAGTAAAAAGTCAAAAATTATTCAAATATTCCACGGGCAAGTTCAAAAAAAAAAAGTAATTTAAGTAATCATTATCACCTAAAAATTGGCTCTTTGGTCTTCCCATACTGTTATATGCTATTATGTTAGTTAATTATAATTTTAGTTATTCAATTTTGAGGAGATTGAACAATATAATTTTAACTACTGATTGACACAGAACAAGACTAAGTATATAAAAAAAATAAATAATAATAATACATTTAACCATAAACCAGCAACTTATAATGTATAACACTATATATTTTAATAGCCTTATATCTGTGCTACCCTAAGTGTAGCTCAGAAATAAAAATGTCAACGTGGAATATGAGGTTATTAAAAATTATATACAAATAGTTTAATAATCTGAAATAAAATATAATATTATCTTTATAATAGTTTTACAACTAGGAAAATCCAATTTAAGTATGAAAAAAACTTAAATTAAAAAAAAAAATAATACTTAAAACATATAAATATATTTTAAAGAATCAGTCTTCTTTTTATTGAAACATTCTTAAATTCATCTATAACCTCTTCAAAATTAACATTGAATACTAATTCTTCTTTAATAAATAAAAATAGAAGTGCATTACGTATTTCCTATTGTCATTATACTTCTTAATTTTGTTTTCACAATTGTCATTTTTGAAATGCTTCAACTAATCACCGATATAATAACAAAGTATTTTAAGTAATTAAAAAAGTTATTGAACGTAAATGACCTTTCTCCAAACGCCAACCAATCGAGCCATTCATATAAAATATTTGAAGAAGTTCCTTTAAGTGTATTTTGAACTTTTTTTAAAGTTTTATTTTTACAAGAAGTGCCCGAGTTTTAATATTTATGAGTTTTTCTAATATTTATAATGAAAGTGATTTATCATTCAGCTCTAAATTAATAATTTTTTCAATAATATTTATTAAATCTGATGTTTCTTGATTAAATCGATCATCAATTGCAGATAATAATACATCCAATAAAGGAAAAACCACTTTTACTTTCATCTCTTCGCTTTTTGTTAGAAAATAATGCTAAGGTGTAAAGCAAACATTTAATTTTTGTGACACTTTTTTGTTTATTACTTTTGGTACTTCAATGTCATTTTCTTCGCGCAATTTTCTGTATATGTAAATATTGAATCAAATTCTTTGGGCGAATTCCGTAATTTACTTAATGAACATCTTAATGCTTGTAAAGTGAAATTGCAGTATAAAGTTCTAAATTTTGAGCTTGTAAAGATGAACTAACTTTTAATATCAATTGTAAAATTGGCTGCATTAGATTTAAACAAAAAACAAATTCAAATGTTTTAAGTTTATATAGTAATCCCCGGCATTTAGATTTTTAGGAAGCATTTGGAAATGAATTCCTCCAACGCCTTTAATAAAACCAGCAACCGGGCTGTATTAAGAGGTTAAAAAGCTCGGTCCGGTCCAACGATTTTTTCTAATGCCCGGTCTAAAAACATTTATAAAATTGTTAAAAAAGCCCTTATCCGGCCCAAAACAAATTCAAGATGACATCATATTTTTTGTTTTTAAGGGGTTACGTTTGATTTATAACTTATACCTAGGTACTTAACAAATACATTATTGTTACTATTGTTTTTAAAAAAAAAGTCCAGGCCCGGCCCTTAAAAAGTCCAGTTTGGCCTAACTTATGTTCTTAAAATCCGGCCTGGCTCGAAAAACTTTACAAAAAACCCAGGCCCGGTCCGAAGAAATTTCTAAGACTTCAAATTAAAATGAAACTCGATTTTAGTATGAATAACTTCAAATATATAGCTGTTCACCGGTATAAGTATAAGCAGAGCTATAAAGAATACTTTTAAAAAGTATTTGACGAAGTAAAAAAAAAATTATTGAAAAAAGTATTTAGAGTAATACTCAAATACTTATTCATTCAATGTATTTAAGTAAATACTCAAATACTTGAGAATAAAATATATATATTATATATAGGTCTTCTTCTTCGCTCCCAACTATTTGGGGTCGGCCACCCAATTCCTACACTTCCACTTGACTCTATCTCTCGCATATTTTTAATTTATTCACACTTTCTTCATATCACTCATCATCGTATCCCCCCACATCTTTTCGGTCCCTCTTTCCATCAACATACAATTCCTTTACTAATCTTACTCCCTCAGTATCTTTCCTCTTTAATACATGTCCTACGTATTTAATATTATGTTGTATTAAATGTTTAAAACCTTTAAATGGCTGTTATACAAAATATTGACTATACCTAATTATTTTTTTTTAGATTTCTTAAATAGGTAGTTCGAGTGACGTATTTTCAGCTCTTCAAATCTATTATTTTGTCAAAAACACTAAAATAGTTATAAAACGTGACTACCGATTTTCAAGATTTTTTTAAATATAATTAAAAGAAGGTAGAATTAACATTGTATTAAATTTTTAGATCTTAATACTTGAAAATTACCCCATAAATACCTTCAAAACTATAATAGCTAAAAATAGTCCAAATTTAAATAAAAAAATTTTAAAATGAATTTACATAAATATAGTATACAGTTACGTATTTGGTAAAAATTTCAAGAATTCCGGTTCCATTGTTTCGAAATTACGTAAAATAAATAATCTCTATATTTGACGAAATCTTAAATTTGCGTTTCTTTGTAATTTTTTGGTAGTTTTTCCTTATGCATCAAAAAAACTATTGAGAACATCGAAAAATGACCTCTTTAAAGTACAAACTAGATAAAATTTGCTATCGGAAATCGGGTAAACTTGTAAAGATTAGTTCACGTTTTCTGGTCTAAAAGTTGTCCATAGAAAAAAAAATTTATTTAAAATAAACATCACTGTAAAACCAATAACTTTCTCACTCCACTCAGAATCTAAAATAAGTAATTTATCCAGTATTACTTTTTTTTTTAAATTCTTTTTTAATTACTATAGTTCCAAACACGATTTTAAGAGGATGCCACTGAGCAATTTTTTATTTTTATCAACTGACAAACATGTAACACAAATTATAGCTAATTCTAACGACTGATATAGCCGATTTTTTTTTTTTTTTGTTTTTTGATTTTTTTTAACAGCTCATTTAACGTGTTAAAATGCATATAACAAAATCGGCTCCATTAGTCACTAGATAATTTTGTTCCTTATAGTTTATTTTGTATTTCATCTTTCTACAATATTTTCAAGTTGATAAAATGAAAAATGTGTAAACATGTTTTTTTTAACAAATATCGCATGATTACACGATAATAAAAAATTGTATTGACACAAGGCTAATTTTAAATGACTTTTAAAATGGGTTCAAATATTTTTAAATTGTTGGATTTTCATTTTTGTTTTCATTTTATAAAAATAATCTAAATTTTTAAAAATCGGGTGTTTGGCGTCCTCTTAACTTAACGAGACATATTTTTCGAACTATTATATGTATATTATGTATAGTTGACTGTTGCTTGATTAATTTACTAATTTTTTTAGCATGAATAATAATAATAATAATAATAATTGGATTTAATATTTATAATATAGCTTAGTTAAAACGTGAAATGAAAAATAAAACCTACTAAAATTCTCGAACGATAAACACCAGATTTTTTTTGCATAGAAATTCGTCGTAATTCAGGACAGGTCGCATTGTAACGTTCAAGAAAAATTCCACTATATGGGAGGATGTAATCAATAACGAACCGGATCACACAGTTAAACGTATATAATTTTCTTTTCTTTTTATTGGTTTTCGTGTTACAAGGTTGCCGTGTAGGTAACCGGTTAAATAAGTCGAATTCTATGTTCCATATTTTTGCGATACCAACTAATAATTTATTGTGATAATAAAAAATTGCAAGCTACCTAATTTAAGTAATTCGAATACAAACCGATCATTAATTAATTTATAGAATAGATTGATACAGAATAAAATACATAAAATTAACGTGATATAATTTTGTGATGTACATTTTGTAACGTTAAATTAATAAGGCATTAAAAAATTAAAAAATTTTAAATTTAATAAAAAACTCATGTTGCTGTTATGTACCTATGTGTATGTCCATCCATCCCCTCCGCCTTAAAAAGTCGTCATGAAAACCGATTAGGTATTGATTTTTAATCAAATAATATGATTCGAGTGTTTTTCGAAAATATAATATATTATATACAATAACCAGGTGTAAATACTTTTTGTTTTGTTAGATTTAAATTTCATAATATTATACCTATGATATGAACATATTTTTTGAAATTGTATTTTATATATTTTTCAATTTTCATTGTTAATTATTATTTATTTATTTTTTTTTTTTTTTTAGATAATTTATAAATATATGGAACAGAAAAGCTAGATTTTTTTTTATAATGTTCAGTTATTGAAAAAAATTTATTTTATTCGTCAAATATTTTTAATATAATATGTATTATGTACCTATCTGTAGTACTGTGGTATAGGTACCGACATATATATTATATAAAAAAGTTTTTATTACAACATTTTAATTTTGACAGTAATTAAATTACAGTTTATTGTTATAGTGTAAAAAAAATATTAGCTTTCACTTTACAATTTAAGGTAAGTTAAGTTTTAAACAAACTTAGATCTAAAGCTCGGCTACTTTTTTACCAAAATTAAAAATTAACTTTTGATTTTTGACTTGACTCCCGTAGGTACTTATGTTGTTTGTTTTTAATTTACCTAACATAAACTATAGATTGACTTGCCTTGCCTCAGACATTGGTAGGTATTAAGCTTAACTAAAAAGGTAAAAACAATTTTTTTCGAAAATTTCCTTTTTTCGTGCGATCGTAATATATCTAGTGTATCTAGTTTTATCTTCTTTTTCGATATATTCTGTGTTTCGTTGTTTTGAAAAAGTCAAACTAAATGCGTTTTGTTCTAATTTTTTGTAGTTATTTTTTTTATTTCGTTTCATTCAATATCATCGACTATCCACTTTTAAGTAGGTAATAATATTTTTCATCAAGATATAGTGCATAGTATGACGTAATATGAATTTGACGGCAGGGATAATAATACCTCTATACTCGTATTTTATTGAATTCATTGCCATCGCTAATGTGTTGTGGATTAAAGAAAAAAAACATTACTTTTTTATCAAAAACATCTTAATGCTGTAATTATTATATTGTATTGTATACAATCTTTTCAAGAATTATCCACGGCCTACAAGTAATGGTGAATTGTACCTATATAAGATTTTTTTATAATAATTATCATTTTCATCAAAGCAACGAAAATTATACATAATAAATGTCACCACGGTTCATATAAATGATGTAATAAAAAATTACAGGGTTCAGTATACCAATGTAATTACCAGAGTAATAATAATAGTAATAACCAGTCATCCACATTTTTTTTAGACAATTATATTTTATACTTAATAAAAAAAAAAAAAAAAACGTGGCTGACATTTCAATGAATATTCCAATTATTGTTTTTTCCGATATGATGAAAATTAAGTTGTCTATTTTGATTATTGGAAGAACAAGATATTTCCAGAGCTGTCTTGTTTTTACATTGAATATTGGACGCGTACTGCGTTAGAAAAATTCTTGATTTTATTGTTTTATGAGTTTAACGGACAAAATAGTAAAATTTTAAAACTAAAAAGAAATAAAATCAATTATATTCGTACATTATTAACACAATTATCACGTACTTATAAATTATTAATATTTTTTTTTTTTTTTGTCAATATTTAATATTAAAATAAATTAAGAACTATTAGAGTTAATTAAATTAGTTATTGTTTATGGTCGATTTACATTTGTTTTAAATAAATTTACAAAATACGAAATTGGTCTGGAACATTAAAATAAAAATAACGAACCAGATATTTTTTAATAGTTAACAAAAAATTATTTTAAATAATCGAGCTCAAAGTAAAAATGGGAAAAAAAATTATTTATATTTAAATAATAGGTAATTTTTTTTTAGACTTTTTAACAAAGAGTAATAAAATGTATCATATTTTACTATTTATAAATATTAAGTAAATACTCATCTATTATTATATTTTAATTTTGATTATAATATAATATAATATGTATAAAATACTCATTAAAGTTATTCGATCACTGTATAATATTTTTATACCTACATAGATATTACTAGATGATAAAAAACATTTACTAAATTAAATTAACTGCTTTAGTTTAAAGTATTAGAAAAATAATGTACTTTTTTTTACAGAATTATTTTATTTTAATTATAAAAAAAGCTACTTTTTATATTATTTATTATCTATGTATATTAGTTATTACACATATTTTATGCGTATAAATTATACATAAAATTAATTGAAACCGAGGAAAAAAATTATACATTTTTCTTTGAAAAGGGTATAGTTATTGAATGTAAAACATGTAAAATACTATAGAGATTTATTCACATATTCAAACATTTATATACAAAACCACCAATATATATATATATATATATACATATTTTTTTATATACATTTTAAACATTTATATAATTTACAATTTACTTTTCTGACTGTATATATTCAATGCGAGTTCTTGAACTGAATTTTATATTTTTACAAACAACTATACCAATACATATACTATATGTATAGTATTTATATTTTGTAAAGTCGATGGTTATAAGTGGAAAACAAAAAAATCCCTCAAAATATGCATTTAAAAATACTATAATATGCTACAAAACATGTACTTAAATTTAAAAATATGCAAAAGAAAATTGGTGTTATTTTAATAAAAATTATATAAATCGTCCATATTTCTTGTTGGGTAAAGTCTATTTTAATATACACCGGAATGTTGTTACTTATGGTTTAAAAACTTTCAGTTTAATTTACTTTAAAAACAATAATTTCGTACATTTTTATATAGCTGGAAATAAGAAACACGTCAAAATTTGAGTTGAAAAAAACGTGAAAAATAAAAAATATGCAAAACAAGTTAAAAAAAAAAACAAAAATGTTAAAAATATGCGAAATAAAATTGACGTTATTTTGACGAGAATGAAATAAATCGTGCACATTCGTCATCATGGTAAGACAGTTCCTTTCAAAAAATAATATCTCGTTTTCAAATTTTCATTTACCCTACACTATGTGGGAGTGGGTCATACGGGTCGTACCGTAAATTTTTTTTTACGTATTACCTAGGTATTTAGAGAAAAAAACAGACGACGTCGTTTCGTTTACGTAACGGCCGATGTCGTTATTTCTCTCCTCGGTTCGAATACCCGAATTTCTCATAATCGTGTGTAATATAATAATATAAAATAATCAGTGGCGGTTTGCAAGTAAATTCATTGAAGAGACTGAAAATTTAATATGAAAAATGATGAAAAACTTTTTTTTTTTTTTTTAGTAATAATTGTAATAGCTTTTTAATTATAAAGTAAGATAATTTATATTTTTTTACATACTAAATCGATTATTCTTTCTTTTTTCCCTGCAAAATCATCAATAATATTTTCCACAAATGTCGGGTCCTTTGTCATAACGCCCATTAAATTTTTTTCAATCGCCAAAGGTGATAAATTTGTAAGTCGCTCGCCGTGTACCGTGTAACGGGAACGGGACTAAAACCATAGATAATAAAGGAATGGATGGGCCACCGTATTGTTGGATTCTGTGACTGAAGAGCATAGGTACTCGTTATCACATTGGTTGTATGTCGTTGTGGTCACGGTTACAAAAATGTATTATTGGTAAATGATAATACATGCACCTATAAAATATTTATAAAATAAATTAAAATCATGAACAATAAACACAGTTAAATTATGAGTTACATAATAAAATATAAATAATATGACTTGTCAAATGGTAAGTATGTTTAACATAATGGTCAAACATATTTTGAAATTTGAGCGGTTTACCGGTTTATCACTGTATCATTCAAGTATAAATACTGCCAAGGCTGGGCATTAACGAGTTAAAAGTTAAAATTAAGTTAAAAGTTAAGTTAATTGTAATTAAACGCGTTACTTTTTTTTCAGATTAACTTTTAACTTAATAAGTTACATTTTTATTAAAATTAACGTGTTAACTTCAAGTTAACTTTATACAAAAGCATCTAAATTAAGTTAAATTTTACCCGAAGAAAAATGCAATTTTTTGAATGGGATTTTACTTTTTCGTACTTATACGCAATTTTCTATCTAGAATATCATGTTCGTAATCGTTAAGAATCGATGTATCAGTCACGCACACGCCACGACGTTGGCCGTCCACGAATATTGCGCTGAGCCCGGTCTTTTTAACTACATGGAGGCTGGGTATTTATGTCCATCCAGTATAGAAAATATATTGAAGTAGTAGGTACTGCTTATTTTACACTACATTAGTGTGAATCAAACAATAATGTAGGTGTCTTGACAGTTAGAAGTTATTTTCTGATTTCTTATTTATGCATGGGTTTTAAAATGACGTGTTGTATTTTTATTTTTACACGTATACACTTTTTCAGGCAGAAGAAGTCGCCAGTATTCTTTTTTGAGTGTAAAGAATAACCATCCTTTTTTACCTTGTTACGATAGATAGGTATATCAACCTTTTTTTCCTAATTAGGAAATTGTAA
>JAIPRL010007014.1:0-25044 GCA_025469235.1 Pemphigus obesinymphae
TTATCATTGCTTTCAAATTCAATACATCCACCAAAAGTACCCTACCCAGTAGCGAAGTGCATCCACCAATACTGACACCCGACGAGCGAAGTGCTTCCACAACCTACTGACCGGCTTTTTTTAATATTATATTTTATTATTTGTATTTGTATTTCTAGATAGTTTTGTAGTGAAAGTATAAAATATGTAAAATATTGTTTTATTTTTGAGAGTGACTAATTCCTTATAGTATATAAATAATGGGTTATAATGTAAACCAATAATTATAAAGTAATGTTTACATTATGAGTTTTTAATTGTAAATAATTTCGTTATACAAAGTTTTCACAGTACCTATCGTATCGAAATCATCAAATTAATTACTTATTAAAAAAAAAAATTGATTGTAGTCCTTATTAATATACCTATGAAAATTTCTCATTCAAAATGTTATGTTCTTTGTAATAGCATCAAATGTTCATCAGTAGTGTTCCACTAAAATTCATCAACATTATTATTTAATGAATATAAAATAATAATACCGACAGATTTTTCTCGGATTGTGTGCGCATAACCTTGTCATTGTTGTACAAGCCTCAAGAATAATTGTACTTTGCAGCTATAAATAAAATTGAATAAAGTAAAAATATTAAAATAATGATCATTATGATATCACGATATATTAGACTCGGACCGGACCAAGATACTACAGAGTTACTACGTTTCTGACAAAATTAAAATTGTACGCTCTCTCTCAACAAATAATTTGGTCCAACTATTTATCGAAAAATCGAGAAACCGCTATGAAAACCGGCAATTTAACAAAAAATGGTCATTCGCATAAATTATCCTTAAAAATCATTGAAATTGTATCTTTGGTATTACTACGCCACTGGCACATGCCACCTTGCCATAACCTCGGCCTGGCCCTGTATCAGACAATTATATATCGATATCGGTGTCGTAGATTTGTCAGGATATCGATATCGTTTTCCAACAATAGTTATAAGTACATTACTTCATTACTAATGGGATTAATTTGAAAATAGTCCTTACAAATTTGTTAGACATAATTACTATGGAGATTGAACATAACATAACATATTTTATTGTAAAATGTTGATCGAATATTAAATTAATCAAACGATTATGCATTGGTAAATAATTCAAAATTTTACTAAATAACTATATAACTATATAATAATATAATATAATATATATACTTTATAACTTGTCGCTCAAATAAGTCGTTTACAAAATTACACGAAAATTGCACGAACTAAATCCTATTTGACTATTGTATTAGTGGCAAAGCGTCTTGGAAAACCATTACTGTCTATACCCCATTTTCGTTAGAAAAATAAACGGTAAAATGCGATTAGAAAACAAAATACATTTGTAATTAATACCTATTTATCGTTTTTATATTATTTAAACAAGGTATATTTTATTAATCATTTGTATTAAGTTCATAGTTTTAGATATGTGAAAAATACAATAAGGCATATTGAATAATAATTGAAGTGGCTTAAAAAGGGTCAAGTTAATTTAGGGTATTAGTCCGAAAATTAAACAAACAATACATAATTCCCATGGGCTATTAAATTTGATAAATAAACATTTATTCAACATACTTATACATGTTGGCGAATATGGTAGAAGGTCCAACGGCGTATTTAGAAATTGTTGTTTAAGGGGAAGGAGATAAAATAATTAATCAAATAAGGTGGCCCTTAGAGGTTAAAGGCCCCTCTATTCAATATTATATTAAAAAATCTGTATGTTTTAAACGCTGATAAACTCTAAATCAAGTATAATTGTAATCAGTTTATATATATTTATTTAGATAAGATAATATTTTATAAAAAACTAAAAGTAATTTATTATTTAAAATAAACATTGAACAACCAGTCATTATTTTATGTATTACATATTATATATTGAATCTTTTTAATTGGTGAGTGAGACACATTCAAATTTTTTATAAGCTCAAAATTCCTTAGAATATAGTACTCAATATTAATAAAACACTCTCCCCTAACACAATATTTTAATAATATATAAAAATCATAAATAAATAGAAGTACTAATAAAACGCAGTTTAATTGAACATTGATTAGCATAGAATATTTTCACAATATAAATATAATATAAATATTTATGGTGGAGGGGGGGGTTGTGTCTTGAAAACCCAAGCACAAAAAACCAATTTTTTCTGTTTTAGATTCGGAGGTTTTACAATGATGTTTATTTTTTTTCTGTATATAACTCAGTAGCGGTTCGTTGGGTGAAATATCTGGTGGTGAGCTACGGTTTACAGATTAATAACAAATATATTAACAATAATATTATATTATGTTATTTTCTCTAAAATGTCAATATAATAGGTGTTGCGGTGCGAGGAATTATTTATATAAAAGCGACTTGGATATGATAAATAATAATTGTTAATTAATTCGCAATCATGCGTTTTGATAATTTAATTTAGCGATTATCATTTATTAATATCAAACAAATATTTATTTTTTCCTCTTATACCTACGCTATATAATAATATACTCAGTCTCTTGTTTTCGTTCGCACGAACGATATTAAATAAAAGTGTCGTCAAAAATGTTCGCTTTGCTGTGTATTCGTATTCGTAATTAATTCTTTTAATTACAAAATCTTTTTTTTATTACGCACGAAATATTTATCCCGTTGTCCCCGCTGGACATCGGCTTATATTTTTTTTGTTATCGCGTTTCGTCGTCGTTCTTCGAAAGTCGTTCGAAAACAGTGTGTCTACCTATAAATACCTATGAAAATTTGCATCGCCGAATGAATTTCATTTTTTGTGATCGTACATTTTGACGTCACCGCAGTTAAAACGTTAATAGTCAACACCTTACAATACGCAATACCAGATTTTACCTTTACATTTTTTTTTTTTTTTTCGCTGGAAGTAATAATTACCATCGCCATTCCATCACTTATAATTATTTCACGATTTCATTTTCTATCAACATCATATCAAAACCTGTTATCAAAGGTAAAAAATATCTGTAACCTTTTTTTTTATTGTATTTATTCATGTTTGTTTTTGAATTATTATGCGATTATTGTTTACCATAAAATAAAACCATATAGTTGTAAGGGTTCCTGTGCGCGGCCGTTTTCCAGTCCCTTTTTAAACAAATATTACATAGGTATATTTATTTTTTATTGTAATTTATATTATTTTTCTATTATTATTTATTATTGTAGTAAAATATACAGTTCACTATACGGTTACCATTAACCCATTTTTATTTGATTTTTTTAATATTCATTATAATTATATGTTATCAACTTACTAATTATTCCTTTAGGCTTATACTTTTTATAAAATTTTTTTAATCGTAAAAGAGATTGCTAATTATATTTATTAGCACTTTATCAGTCACAACAATAGGTACTATAGGAACTTGAAGTCATTCATTTTTTAAGAAAATACCTACATTCATATAAAACATAATTTAAATTACCTTACGCCTATATAATCTAGATAAGTGATATCCTGGTAAAATCTGAAAATGGGTAGATAATAACTGCACCAAACGACAAACGTCATTATGACAAACGACCACAGAATAGTTAGATGCACATAGTTGATTGTTGAAACCAGTTTTCTGCTCTATGCTATATAATTTACATGGTGTATTTTTCCCCAAAGAGGGAATAAATAAAATACAACTGTGCGTGAGTAATTGGCGGAGCAAACATGCATTATTGAAAGGTGCGCAACGGACAACGCTGTGGTAGTGTCGCCACAGTTGTGGCCGAGACCGCTATATGTAATCTATCTGTATTTAAATCTATCTATATGTAATAGCGACTACCGAGCAGCAACCAACAATACAGAGGTGCGATGTGTGATAATATGTACAATAATAATATTCACGTGCACGACAATTACTAAAATAGCGATAAATAAATAATAATTATATATATAACACGCTAATATACTGAAATTTTAGGGGATGCATGTGTGACTGTGCTCCTTAACACGAACCGCTACTGGTAGAATTTATTTTTCGACCAGAAGACATGAATCAATCTATAAATGTAACCCATTTTTCAGTAGCAAATTTCATCTAGTTTGTACTTTAAAGAGGCCTCAATTTTTCGATTTTTGGCCATTTTCGATAAACTCTCAACTTTATCGTTTTATCGAAAACAAAGATTTATCATTTCTTTCAAATAAAACCCATTCACCAAGAGTATCCTGTCCAATAAGCGAAGTGCTTCTACCCCTACTGACACCCAACGAGTGAAGTGCACCTCCCCCCTTATTTGTGCTGGGGATAACCAATACTCGCGACATATAATTTGAATACCCCTTGCATAGAGAATAAAGATACATTAATTATTAAATATACTACCTAAATATTATAAATTATTTATAATAAAAATCGAGTTTTCTGTGGATTTCTTTGGACAATTCATCTATGCATACATATATCATACATATCGGTACAATGCCGTAAACGCACAATATTTTGTACTTGTTCCATAATAAGTAAGCAGTAGGTAAATCTGTTTTTTAAATATAATATTAAGAACTTACAACTATTATACGGGATACAGGGATACGAGACATGCGTTTTACAATCTTGCATTCTAAATAATAATACCTACATTTTATAAATGATTATGCCTACGCATTTCATATCATCATTTTCATTGTTTTGTATCCCCCCCCCATTTGACTTATATTTTCCACTTTACTATTTATTTCCATAAAAAAAAATCCAAGCCCAAGGGGATGATATATCGCCTAAATCCCTTCCCTAAATACGCCGCTGAGAAGGTCGGAAAAGGGAACTCAAAATGAAGAAATGTGGATTTCGGAATTTGGTGCAATATGCTAAATGATTCAAATAATAACAACATATTTTTTTTACTTTATTTATTTATGTATTTTTTTTTTTTTTTTGCATATTTTACATAAAGACAAAAGAATATATCTAATGTATTCTAAATATCATGGTAATTGAGAATAATTTACAACAAAATATAAAAATATAAAAATAATAAATTATAACACATATGTAAACGGAAATATAGAATTATAGTAATAGAAAGTATAAACAGCCGTAAAATATTTCTTCTTATATTTTAATTTTATATTAATATTTTGCGTTGTACCTATACACTGTAACAATGTTTAAATTGGAATTTTATGCGACAATATAAGCTAAAGAGATTCCATGTAATAACTATAGTTAGAGTGTAATAATATTAGCATTTCACCCCAATTTATTGTACACATTAACCGCAGAGTATTATTATACTATTTTTTTTTTAAACGTTAGTTGAGGACTTCCACAAAACATAAAGACAAATTTAAATTAGACTTTTTTAAATAGGTTATTTAAATTTTGACAGAGCTATTAAAATATAATATAATAGAAATTAATAAACATTAGATGTGAATAATTTTTAATAAGAAAATATTGTTAAGGAGAAAAAATTTAATTATGCAAGTGCAATGTGCATATTTTTAGTAATTTATAATATAATTATAGTAAAATATTTAATACTGTTTACAAAATCACAATTGCATAGTTATTGACAATTTAACAGTATTACACTTTGTATATTATTGTTTATTAGAGTGATTTTGGTTTTAAACAAAGAAATGAACAAACAATTTGAATAAGAAATAAATTGAATCGGGAAATCAATATTTAAATTGCTTGTCACGGCAAATCAGAAAAAGATTCAAATTAAATAATAGAATTAAACATTTAAAAGAGAAAAAAGGGGAAGAGGAGGACCAAAAAAGAGGTGGGGATGTAATAGAGACTGATGTGACGTGAGCAGGTATAATTGGATGGATGCGGAAGATAGAGAGCGAAAGAGAAGAAGATTTATAGACAATTATTTTATGCAAGGATGAATATATGAGGAAGAAAAATGAAAAATAATAAAATACTACTAGTGGGATAAGAAGGAATATGTAATAAAAATGAATTAATGAAAATAAATTATAAATAATGTCTGGCTCATCCAAGGGGCCATTAAAAAGTTATCAAATGAAACAACCCGAAGCCATGAGGTGATAAGTTGAAAGAATAAATAAAATAAAGTAAATAAAATATTGCAAATTATAGAGTGTAGTTATAATATATGGAAAAGTTCAGTTTTAGGGACATATATGAGATGTAAGAGATACATTTGTTTTAGACACATTAAAACTTCAATGGGTCTTAGCTATAGGTTTTAAGTATAGATGCTAATTTATCACACCATATTAATATCAATACAAAAAAAACAGAGCCTAGATGATTGAAATAAACAATTTCGTATTATAAATCTCAAGACTTTATAATAAAAATATTTTATAACGTTTTGAGATTTGGTGGTGATTTTGAGATATTGGCATTAATATGGTGACTGAAGTTCAAATAAAGACCAAAAAAACATCCAAAGGACTAGAAGAGTTTGATTATAGAGAAGTAAATGTAAAGTCATAACTTGAAGTGATAGATAATGACGCTTTACTCAAGTAATTTATTTTCGGTAGTGCTGCTGGAGAAAATTGCTGAATTAATAGGTGGTCAATTGTATTTTAATATTATTAATAAAAATGAGGTTCTTATTCTAAGTATTTAAGTATACACATTAGATACCAATGTATAATTTGAAACCTATTTACTCAATTTAGGTTTATTTTCTAATGCTTATCTGAACAATTGAAATATTCCATTATAGATCCCTTTTATTACTTATTTCTATATTTGATTTAGAAAATTTTGAGTTTTTTAAAAAATAATTAATATTATGTGTGTATTAAAATTATTCAAGCCAACCTTGTAAAGAACACTTTTAAAAAGTGTTTAAAATACAGCTCAAGTACTTTTTAAATCCTTCTTCGCATTTTATTTTATTTTTTGTATATACACATTATACATATTAAAATTTAAACAGACAATAGCCCAGTATAACTCATTAGGTCTTTAATAGGTAATGCTAGGATAGCTCATTCTAGAATAAATTATAGATTACAAAATACGTTTATGCAAGTTTTAATGTTTATATTAATCGTTGTTTGTTTTAAATAAACGATGGTGCATATAGGGATGCAGAATCCCTCAAGACGAGCCCTCAGGAATGGGGAAATTTCAGTATAAGATTCAACCGGGTTATAAAATAACAAAAATATATACTTTACTGCGTGATAAATTCTTCTAGATGTTGGTATTTATTATTTTTTGATAACCTTCTCCGGAGAAATTTACAAATTATCAGATAAATCTGAGATGAGGTCATCCGTGACTAAATTGTGTGTACATGTACATATATATTATATATATATATGAATTCACGTCCCGTCGGAGTGTTTCAAATCATACTCCGTTGAGTTATTCAGCTCTCGGTCTTCGAGGACTGGTGTCGTAAAAACAACACACGGAGACATATATATATTCTGGCGGGTAAAATACTAAAATGCCCTCGAGTTCCGAGGATAGTCTGCGGTTATCGTCGTTTGTATATACTGAGTTCTCGTATAATATCGACCCAACCACGTACATAAATCGAGTAATAAAATGTATATTTTATTCGCAGGATAACCGAGAAATTTTCTGTTTCGTCACGCACACCCGTCCAGGAGATAAAACACAAATTTTCTGAGTTAATTTTTGTGTTTGTGAATATTTGAAAAAAAAACCGTTTATTTGTAGTTAGTATATATTATGCTAAAATAAAATAACTTACATTTTTTTACTATTTATTATCTGGATGATGGTTTACATTTTATTGATTTTTTGATAGCAACCTTACAAAATATTTTAAAGCAAAATATTTTTTTGATCACATTATTAATGTAGATATAGATCGAATTAGAGCACGTTTATCAAAAACATTTCGTCAAACGATGATTTATCAATACACAAATTTTACATCTTCTTTTTCCCAAACTGAACACTTAACATGGTAAGAAGTCGAAAATAATTCTTGGACAAGCTAAAGATGGACGGGACGGGTAACATACGATTCTACTTACTTGATTACCAAAAGATAATTTATTAAAACCATTTAAAAATGTAAAATAAATTAATGGAAAAATTCGATTTTAGTGGGCGGGAATGTGGAGTTTGGTGTATAATATACATTCATTATTGCATTGAATGAACTTTGCATATTTATGAAGAATAAAAATTACGATAAATAGTAAATAGTTTAGATTTTCTCACATAAAAAACAAGAATTCCTAGTATCAAGAATCTAGAAACTAGAAAGTATGACTAACAAAATAGCCGCCAACATTTTCAAAAACGACTTTAGGACCTAGAATTCAATGAGTATTATAATTGCCAATTACTTATTATAGATATGCATATGATGATTCTGTGAAAAAATACTGTCTTTATTAGAATTTAAAATATAAATTTGATATATTTTTATATTTTTTAATATAATATTATTGAATTTTCAAATCATTAAAGCCATAACTTTTACGATTAAAAATTAAGTAAACAAAATTAATCAATTTAACAATAATTGTTATTTAATTATTGCAATTAGAGCTCAAAATATTGATAACGATATTACCACATTAACAATAAGTACTTACCTACTAAAATACAGATTAGGTGCACATTTCAAGTCATTGGCAATATTATTTTCAAAAAATTACGATGAAATAACAATAATGGATTATTATGACAAACATAATGCTATGTTTTTCTTATTTATATGTAATTTGTCCGGAAGTTTTTTTCATGCTTTTAAAAAACTACTTGGATTATCGAAAAACAACCTCTATAAATAAAATTGCCAATTAGATCCAATTTTTTAAAATTAGTTTGGTTTTTAATATATTGTATACAAATGATATTGTTGTTTTGTTTAAGCTTGAGTTCAAATATTGATCGCACAATTGCATAAATACCTACTAACTGTTTTGAATTTCAAAATACGTTTTTCTTTTGTATAATTACAAAACGTACAATATATATAAATATATAATTTTTTGTAACACTTGCAATGGTCTATTCGGTGAAACGTTAAATACAGATTATAATTAGTTTGGAACACAAAGGCCCACTGCAATTCGTATAAAATTACTCGTTTTAAAATCTTAACATAAAGATGTCCTCATAAATATTTTATAACCATTTTTAAAGCGGTATAGCATTTGATCATTAGGTGTGAAAGTTAAATTGTAAGGCGTGCGTGTTAGTTTTATTTTATAGTAATTATTCTTCGGGGACCGAAAAAATTAAGTTAGGTTTGTTCAACTTTGGAGTTTTTAGAAAAAAGGATGAGAACATGACGTAAATATCCACGGGAACTGCGAATTCCTTCCGCTTCAAAATATCACGACCAAACAAGCTATATATTATATAATATACTATATTTCATTGTATTTAAGTTTTTTCCGTTTTATTCAAATTAAAAATAAAATTCCTGATCTCCGTAAATCTAAAATTACGCAATTCCTTGTCACTTTTACTATAGTTTCATATAGACGTCGTAACTCGTATACCACTACAATACAGAGGTTCTCGAAAGATTTTTGGGTCACCAGACCCTTTTAAGGGTATACAAAACACCCATGGACTCCTCGAACTATCTTCAGTATTATAAAAACCATTTTCATTATATTTTTTTTTTACATTTTTCAAATACGAAAAACTAACTTTTTAATAAGATTATAAAAATGTACACGAAAGTCTTTTAGTTGTATATCATACTTGTTGTTTACAGCTGGAACTTTGGCTAGTATTTCCAACCTACTTTGATATTTTATAATCGATATTACCATATTACTATATTATGTTATCCCCAACACAAATAACAATAAATCAATATTGTAATAATATATTTTCTGTTGTGTTTTGTTAGTTCGTTAGTGTTATTAATTATGTAATAAATTAATAGGCTTTGTAAAATTTTTTTACTCCTACATCAAACGAATTCACTAGATACCTGTATTGTATGATATTCAACCTAATAATTATTATTATGTTAAATATCATACAGAATCATACACACGATTCTTTTGTATTTTAATTAATTTTTTATCATAGATATAAATAAAAAACTCAATTTCGAGGTACAAAATAATTTGTTTTTATTTAACAAATATTTATTTCGAAAACAATGTTTTCATCTTCAGTGTTAAACAATTAGTACTGTGGTTAAAAAATAAAATCAAAAAATTATAAAATTTATAAGAATCTGTAGAAAATTCTACAAGTAACTCAACAGCAAAACATTTTTTACTAATTTATTAATACTTATCTGTTAAAACAAATACAGATTTTCGATATAATTAAAGAACATAGTTATATATATATATAAATAATGAATATAGAGCGTTTCAAAAGTCACAGGGTCAAATATTATAAAGTTTATATTTAAAAATAAAACGTTTAAAACAATGCTTCATAAAACTGGTTAAACTCAGGTTTTATATTGATCGCGATTATATGGGAAAATGTTTATACCGAAACAATTTAATTTATAAAAAGAAAACAAAATACTAATCTAAAATGTATTATTTTGTTTTTTAGACAAATAAATAAATTAAAATTATGGTATTTATTAAACAATTTTAAGTTTCAGAAGGAATAAATATTATACATTATAATAGTGTTATGTATATGGATAAACATTTTTTTTTTTGAAATTGAGTTGGGTTAATATTTTTTTTTTTTTTCATTTTTACTTTAAACTCAATGAGTTTTAATATTTTTTTAACCTTTAATTTAAAGTTTTTGTCTAATTTAACTTAACCAATTGTTTTTAGGGTTGATTAGATAAGCTTGGTTCCAAATAACACTAGCCAAAAGTGCAAATAGCTGACAAGATTTTAAAAGCTATGCTGGTCTGTTAATTTGTAAGAATTCAAAGATTCCTTAGCTCTCTATCTCCAGATTAATCAAGGCAAGTTTTCATAGTGTTGATTATTCAAAGTGTTTAAAATCAATATTCAAAATAAATACTCTTTTATTATTCGTAATTATCATAACTATGGGATAAATTCATATTTCGTAAATTGCATCGATTTATCTATATCAGTCGAATTATAAGGAATCTATGGATTTTTACAAATTTAAAATCGGTACACCATAACACTTAACAAATTCAAAAGAGTCCGAAAACTACTGTTCAAAACGAACATATATAAAATGTAAAGAATTATTTTTTTTTTACTGACTTGCGTGTGCAAGTTACTAGAATAACAGTGTAGGTGAAATATAAAAAAGTTCACTTACACTAACTTCATTAAGAAGACACTACACTAATGGTTTTCGTAATAAAACATATCCACGAAAAACGGAAATAATTACATAAACGATTTTACAGTTCAAGCCTATAAATTCAAAATGTATAGAAAACAAGTTTTTGAGACGATCTTATAAACGTCACACACTCCATTTTTAAGGGGTCTTACGTAAATGTAACTAATAAGACATTTTAAGAAAAATGAAAAATGTTAAAATATATTTTAAAAGTAATCTATAAATAGTTTCGCATGTATCGCTATTTATTGTCGATACTGATTATTCTATATATATCACGTTAAAATATAAATTTACGAAAAATAAATAAAAAAAAACATTTAAAAATGGTTTTAAAGTTAAAACATATTATATTATAAAATATTTAAAGAACAATATTTTAGGTATGATCTATTAGGCATTTTAGCTTTTTCTGATTATATATTATAATATCCAATGTTCAAAAATACTTTTTTCTAGTTTTTTAAATCGCTATAACTTTCTTTCTATATTAATATTCTCTAATGTCTACGAAATCTTTTCTGAAATATTGCTTTATATAAATCTGAATATAGAGATTTGAACTTGAAAATCACTTCAAGATGTCATTTCTTTTTTTTTTTCGTGAACATGTTTTTACTACTGAATATCATTGGTGTGCTTAGCAGGTCTCCTTAATAACGTCTTTGATATAGTAACACTGCCATTTCTTCTTCTATTGTGTATAATAAATTGCCTATATAATACTCCTTCAAAAATGACCGTCTGGAACTACCTTAATATTCGTTCAACTTTTATATTAATTAAGTTAGTTTCCTAATATTATTATAGACACTAAATTTGATATAATTTACTATAACATAAAATAATACTTACAGTCAGAACCATAACCAGTGTATAATAAAACTGGCCCACGTAACACAAAAGGGGAGCAAAAATGAAGGAAATCAATGTTTTTTTTTTTACTTATTTACGTTTTCAAGAAAGCATTTTGTCAACAACAGCTCACATTTATTACATTTCCAAGAGTGCCATTGAACCTTGATACAGTTCTGCTCACAGTAATAATTTTAGTAAAGTAATATCATAATATAGTATATTTTATAATAATATTAGGAAAACATTTATAAAAAAGGTGAACGAATTAATGAAAAGAACTATTATTAATTATTAATATTATACCTACACATAAAATGGATTAAGAAAAAATAGTGG
Organism: Pemphigus obesinymphae; assembly: GCA_025469235.1. Classification (NCBI taxonomy): domain Eukaryota; kingdom Metazoa; phylum Arthropoda; class Insecta; order Hemiptera; family Aphididae; genus Pemphigus; species Pemphigus obesinymphae. Next base: position 12,453 of record JAIPRL010007014.1, read on the forward strand.
AACTATCTGGTTTAATTGATTTGTAAACGGGTTTCAATTTTAATCAAAAAAACTTAACAACAATTTTAAAGATTTTTAACAAAATGATGGATAAACAAAATCCGCTAACCCAAAAAATCTTTTGGGTTAGAAACCCTGGTTTAAATTTTCGATTAATTTTCTTATATTTTCATTCAATTTCCACGAATAATTATTAAAAACAAAAAACATTTTGTGTTCATTTAATATTTAATTATACAATTTTTTTACTTTTTACAATAATAATTATAATATATAGTTGCATTAATAAACGGAGCTACGGAGTGTGCCGTGTATGCTTTAGCACATCATAAACGTCTGCTGTCCAAACTTTTTTAAAATCGTGGAAAACTTATTTTACATTTGTTATATAAATTAATACCTAGCCAAATAAAAAACAAAAATATAAATTGTCTACAATTGAGTATTGACGACATTTCGTAAAAATAATGAAATAAAATAAAAATACCAGATACCTATACCTACCTACGTATCTTTACGATGATACCTCAGCCGGTTGGTGACATCATAGTGTAAAATGTACATCGTCCGGTTGTTGTTATCGGCGTTATCCCGACAATATTCCATAATATAAAGTGATAAGCAATAACTAATAATACACAAGTAGTAAATACACAAACATTTCCATTATAACAACGGCGATTGACGATGTCAATTTTGCGAAATCTTCTATTTTATTATGGAAAAGCGTGGAAATTTATTAAATTATTTTATAAAAAATAAAAAAAATACTTTAAGAATTATTAAAAATACGATTGAATCAATTTCCAGTACTAGTTCAAATAATTAAGTAGGATATCTCATTTTGATTAAAGGACAATACAATACAAAAAGAGTAATTTTTTTTTATCATGTATTATTATTAGTACAAATGTGTACAAAAAAAAAATTGACTACAGCGATTAAATACCTATATATACTCGTAATAGTAATATATTTTATAAAATAAATATAATATACATAAAATATTAATGTTATAAGATCATGAATGGCGCCTTAGCATGATATTTATGCAATTACGCTATAATGAACTCTGTGTATTTATTGGTTGATTTATATTTCCTACAAAACTATAATTTGGGATTATAATTGTTTTTAAATTTAATTATGAAAGTTATTTCGTATAACAAACAATTTTTTTTTTTTTTTTATAGACTTTATATACTAAGCTAAGTGGTTTTAAGAGTTTGATAAACTACAGTAAAATACAGTATAAATGTATTATTATATAGCAACAAATAAAGTGATATTGACACAGGATTATTATTATTAAATTGTTAGATTTTCATTCTCCGAATATAGTTAATTGTTAGGACTATTAGACTGTATGTAACACACCCTAAACATAAAGTTTAGCTCCGCCTATGTTTGCATTATTAATTGGATCTATGCATAAAAGACATAATTTGTTTCAAACAGGAAATTTAATATAGCCGATATAACTTCGTTTTTTTAAAACCAATATTTTCAAGTTTATTAGAATATATGAATATTCAATATGAACTCACTGTTTTTGTTCTTTTGACGTTTGTTTATTTTCACATTCATCTTTATTAGTATTCGTTCTTTATAAAATCCTCTTTCCCGTCTCGTAAATATAATAATAATAGTCTTTATTCTTTCCCAGTTTTGTATTTTACAAATTTGAAAAATGTTATTAATTATTCATTGTATGTTTTATTTATTATTCTATTTAAAATTAGCCTCGAGTATCCATAAATAAATATATTTTTACATATACTAATAATATACTCGTCGGTTTTCCATTCAAATTAAATTTATTCTTTATTTTTAAAATCAATGACGTAGCCACGGGGGTGGTGGAGTGTTAGAATATTTAACCTCCTCCCCCCATTGCATTTTTTTTTTTTATCCATTTTAACCTAATAAATGTATTATAATACATTTTTTATTTATACTTTTTATTATTATTTTTTTGTATATACACCACTGTTAAAATATATTTTAAATAGAGTAAAAGCATACCATTGTTGATTTTTGGTCGACCAACCCTCTGAACGTATTTGCATGATTAAAAGTAATGAAAAAACCTCAAAAATTTTGAAACAAAAAACAATTCAAAATTCATTGAAATAAACACTTTGTGTGCATTGCGTTGCGAACAGTGCATACATTATAAGTATTTTGTTGTTTGACTTCATTGTATAATATGACCCCTTAGTTTCTATTCAAATAATGATGTGGAATATTGTAAGGAATATTTTAACCAATAAAAAAGATTGCATTTTAACACTGGAGTCTGAAACGTTTATGTTATTTTCGTTATAGTTCACGACGAATTAAGTGTTATGTTATAAAAAATATACTACCAGACAAATATCGTGTGAAATCTAAAAATGTGATCAGTGGCATGAACATAAAATAAAATATTCGAACATATAAACATTTAAATTTTGCTGTTTGACCAGATTTAGCTTAAGAGGTCATATACGTATCTCGGTGTTAATTTTCTTTCTTACATATTTTGAAAGGTAAATCTTTTTAAAATATTTATAGTCCACAATGAATCCAGTATCTAAAATATTGACAAACTTATACTTATTTGAAGGAATCTAGTTTGGCTGCTCGATAATCACGCCTGCTATGAACGCTCGTCAAATTTCCAAATTTATAAATTTAATAACTTATTTGAAATTTTTTTTTTAACTAAAAAACTCTATGATTGTCCATGCTAAATATTCTCATTTATCATATTTAGTTATATTTTAATTCTACAGTAACTAGGAGAGAAGTTGTAAGTACGCGTTTTTCTCAAAATGCTGTTTTTCAAAGTGGTGGGCTTGCTAACTGCTAAACCAATTATCGGATTTTCTTAATTTTTTCTATTCATATTCTTAAATATATTTATAATTGAGTTACCAAGGCTTTTATTGATATCTTTATACCTAACCTAACCATTTTACTTTTAAACAAGTTTTACTACTTAATTTAACCATTTTTTTTGAAAAACATTATCTAATATTCCTCTTGTGGATCAATAATAATAATCATGGTCCTGAAATATAATTCAAAGTTTAAAAATTTTGTTTCTGACTAACTTGGCGACTTGAATCTTTCCCACTGTTCGTGTCTTCAGAAAAAAAAGTATTTTACGTCTCTGTGTGCCAGCCTCCATATTTTTTTTATTTTTTTTTTACATGGTTGTTATTTTTCAATATTTGTTTTTTAAACAAATGGCACAATAGTCCTTTTGAAATCTACTATACTATATGAACCCAATATCAGAACATAAATATGTATATGACTCCTTAAGAGGTCACTACACTAATAATTTTCTTAGTAAACTTGTGCTTTCGTAATTCAAATGCTACTAAGTTTACAATAAACATTGAAACATACATTTTAAATCATTGAAAAGATTAATTTTCCAGCCTATAAAACGTGTAAAAATTTATATACCATAAATCGTCTCCATCAATCGCTAGATAATGTTGTTAGTTATAATTGAATTTTTGTTTCGTATTTCTTATATATTTGTAAGTTGATATAAATAAAAATGTTAATGCAAATGGTCGGTTACTTTAAATAAACTTTTTTGCAGTAACACGTATATCATAAATAATAAGTACATAACTAGTTAGTATAGTTATAAATAAGCGAATATTAAAAAATATTATTTAATTAAATTTCAATATTTTAACGGGATCTATTCAAAATCTTGACAGCTAAGTCTAGTTTAAACTGTAAATTATACTGGCGTAGTGATCATAAAAAAGTGTGTACCTTTTTGACGTTATTTTTAACTGAATTTTTGTTTTGAAAAATATTAGAATTCAATTTGTGTGATAAGAATACAATTTTAGAAAAAATCTTTAAAGGAAGAAATTTTTCGGAGTAAGTTTCCACTGGACCCTGAACGAAAGTGTATCTAGTTTGAAATGTGTTCCGAAGAACTATTGGTACCGTACTATAATAGAACTAATTGTAAAACCAAAAGTAGACAAATGGAGTTCGTTATATTGTGGGTTTAGTATAAAAAGGTTCTAAATCATATATTTTTTTTCAAATACATGGTTTCAAAAGAAAAAGTCATATTTTAGTATCTAAAAATGTAATTCCCAAGCTCATTATTAAAGAAGTTACACAGAAATAAAATAATTAATTTATTGAAAATTTAGTTACAAATTAATAGCATTTATATTAGATAGTACAACATTTCGAAAAAAATCAACATACGAGTATATAGAAATATGAAAAGGAATATATAGGTTCTATTGTTTATGTGTTACTAAAGAAAAAGTTCTATATAACGTTAATTATATCTCTGATAGTATAAAAATAGTTCTAATTATGGACATTTTTTGTATTAACATTTTTTTTTGTTTATATTATAATTAATTAATTAATTAGTAATTATTAAAAAAAAAAACTATTGGTAATTGATATTTCTTTTAGCAAGTGGAATTTAATCGTAAATTTCGTTCCAATAAGTGAAGACAGTGAAGTAATTAATACACTTTTTAATACTGAAAAATATTGTATAGTTATAATAGTGAGATTTGGACCATATCTATAATTTCAATGTGTCGTCTGATTGTCAGGATTTCGTACCAAATATCAAAAATACTTAAAATAGGTACTTCTTTAAAAAATATTAAAAAAGTATTCCGAATGTATATAAATAATTGTTCTCGAATAGGTACTTATATTTAAATACTTTACGCGTCTGTGACTGATTTATCAATGGGTTCATATTTTGACCGTGTTTTTCTAACACATATTTGAATTTTAATTTACCATGAAATACCAACATACCGTTTTCGTTAAGATTTCTCGGTGTAAATTAAAAATCTGTCTTTATACACGATAGTATTTACATATACATGCAAATTGTATGGAGTACACAACAGGTGTGTTCGAAAAGAAGGATGGTAAACGACCATATATTATATTATGAAGTGATAACATAGTACCTTACTAGCATATAGCATATAGGACGTGATTTCTATAATTATGGGTTTATTATAATGCAGCTGTCTACTCCCTATTTAGAATCTTATTTTTGTGACCCCCATATGATATAGGACGTACATTATTATACTAACTGCAGTACGTGGACGGAATTTGGATCATTGATTTCTGCGTGTGTATATTCGTTTTAGAATAATATTTCGATTAACTCAAAATATGTACTTATATGTAGGTTTTTATACGATCAGACCTTGGAAAGTTCATTTCAAAATTATCAACTTCTTCACGATCTGGTTCATATGAATGAAATGAAATTAAACTATAAGTTTATGATCTATTTAATTTTTTTCTAGACAAATTTGATTTGTAGGGCTCTGTGTGCAACAATAGGACAAGTTCACCATTAAAGAAAATTGTCAGAAGAAAAAAAAGTTTTTAAAGAATAAAAGTGATTGTATGCTCACTTTAAGTCTTCAGGAAGGGTACCCGCATATACATGCCTATACATTTACAAACTTATTATTTTTTGTTTATTGAACCTCGAGCCTATAATAATATTCATGTTTTTTAAAAAAAAAAAACCAGGACTTGCGCCTGTGTTCGTGGCCAAAAATTATGTTTATTTTTAAACATTTTTAAAACTTCAATTTATGTTCATGATGAACAATTACTTCAATGCAACAACAAGATAAGTTCGGACTTGTCTTTTTTTCCCACCGAATTTGTGAAACCAAACAAATGGATATAACTATTTTCTCAATATTTAGTAAATTAACTTGTATTATTAATAATAATAATAATACAACAATTGTTGTTTTTGTTGCACATATTTGTTTATTGATTTATTTAAAATGATCAAAAAATCGTTTTCAAAAAAAATTTTCATTGTTTCATTGAGAACTACATTTGTTGAAGTATGTTAGTAAACGAATTTAAGGTCATAATGTTGTTTGTTTAAAAAAAACTTTTTATTAATTTTAATTTGACGAAAAAATGATTATCGTCGATTTTCCATATTATTATTGATTAGTAAAAAATATACGTGAATATCCCCCCAACTTTTATCTTTTTTCTCGTATAGGAAATACAATTGCAGCGTAATTGGACATTGTATAGGTTAACATAGAGCAGTATGTATTTCATGAGTGCACCCTTACGCCGCCATTTTATTTATATTTGATAACGATTAGGTCTATTTTCAATAACCTGATATATTTCAACCATGGTCGTACCTACAAAATTTTCCACGAATAACTTACATTAGTATTTTTCATTTTTCATCAATTTACAAACATGTGAAAAATACGAACAAAAATAAACAATTATTTATACCTATACGTATATATATATTATATATTAAATATCTTCTTTTCCTTCGCCTTTTTTCCCAACTATTTGGGTTTGGTCACCATATGCCTTCAACTTCTACAAAACTCGATCTTCCGTCTCCTCATCATATGCCGTTGTAAAACCCAGGGCTTGAAACCGTAAAAAATATTTCGGTTTTGATTTCGACTTCGATTACCGGTTTTACATTTTTTTCGGTTTCGATTTCGATTTGAAATACCATTTTCAAAATATTTCGATTTTGGTTTTGACTTTGTATACTGGTATTTTATATTTTCGATTTCAATTTGGATTTGAAATACCAGTTTCAAAAAATTTCGTTTTCGGTTTTAACTTTGTATACTGATATTTCGCATTATTGATTTCGATTTAAAATACGGATTTGAAAAATCTTGGTTTCGGTTTTACTTTAAATACCAGTATTTTATATTTTTGATTTTAAATAACGTAGTCTTAATTATTACTTTAACACCAATTTCTTTTTTTTTGGTTTTATTTTATTCATTAGATTTCAATTTAATTTATGTTTAGATAATCTTGATTTTTGTTTTGTAGTTTTTATTTTGCTTGCAGTGGTGTGAAAATGTTTATATATTATACCTACGCTCGGTGGACCATGATTATAGTTACCTACCTACTGGCTACTTAATATTATAGAAATTATATTGTAATATTTCTTGTCTTGATCTGATATAGTACTCATTGACTTTATTTTTTTTTAAGGACATATTATAGGTAGCGAGTACTATATTCCAATTAGAAGGTAACTTTAAATCGTTCTTGCAATACCATCAGATGTAAATCATGTGTTTTAGTAAAGTTACTTATTACTATAGCTTAAAAGTTGAAAGTACCTACTAAGTATTTATACTTAAGTATATATTTTGGGAAATTTTTTGTATTTTATTCACCTATATAATTAATCAACATTGCTCAATTGAACATGTGGAGATATAAAGTAATTATGGAAAACATAACTCTCCTCTCAGTATTACATGCTTTATATATTTGTGAATTTGTGATGAAGAATTTTATCCCAATTTTTACATGCTTCTTAAAATATTCTGCATATTGCCAGTTGTACTTATCTACTGCAACGACGAAATGATCATTTTCTACTTTAAAAAGGATTAAGTCTTATCTTAGGAATAGTATGACGAGTATAGTATAGTATATTAGTTTATATATTTCGGTTTCGATATATATTTCCAATACCGTTTTCTGTTTTTTTTCGGTTTCGGTTTTGATTTTTAATACCGTTATGCATATTTTTCGGTTTCGGTTTCGATTTTCAATACCGTTATCTATTTTTTTCGGTTTCAGTTTTCATTTCGATTTCGATTTCGATTTTGCAAAGGTTTTAGCCGGTATATGATACCGTTTTCGATACCGGTTTCAAGCCCTGCTTATTATTTACTTTTGCGTTGTTGGTAGATTGATTGCCAATGTTAGTTCATATCATAAATTATTTAAATTATATAGAGGATCTGTGATAACTCTCTAAAATTATATTAGTATACATTTCAGTAGAGCCAGATATTAAAACATCTCTTACATAAGTTCTTAATGTATTTATATTGAATTTTTTTCCTTTATTTTGTTATATATGTAATTTACTCGCTTTCGATATATATTTCCAATACCGTTTTCTGTTTTTTTTCGGTTTCGGTTTTGATTTTCAATACCGTTATCTGCCTTTTTCGGTTTCGGTATCAATTTTCAATACCGTTATTCGTTTTTTTCGGTTTCGGTTTCGATTTTCAATACCATTATCCTTTTTTCGGTTTCAGTTTTGATTTCGATTTCGAGTTTTAACCGGTATATGATATCGTTTTCGATACCGGTTTCAAGCCCTGGTAAAACCGTTAAATTCCGAGGGATTGCGCCAAAAATCGATTAGATGGGCGGGCCCTTTCCGGGGCCTTTTCTGCCAAATCTAAAAATGGTCAATTAACTTTTCCCCCAAAAACGTACCTTTCCTTTTCGGCCGATTCACTTTTCCGCCAGGTATAAAAGTCGATAGTATTCAATAGATAGTGTGTATAATAATTATCTTTCTAAATACGTAGCGGCTCGTAGGTCAAATATCGACTATAGACATTTAGTAAAAAATAGTACAAATCATAATGTTTTAATACATTTTAGTGTATAATAATTTTGTAAATGAAGAAACATAATATTGATCATTAGTTTAATAATATTATCAAAGTAATGTTTTGGGATTAATAGAGCTGTATACTTTGTAGTATATAGTTACACTCGTTATGTTCTTATCACAACAAACATGACATTTAAATTTGTAATTTTTGACAATATACCTATGTAATGATGTTCCTATAATGCCTATTTTATTATTTGTTTTATGAAAATCGTGTGTTTCTTTTTTAACAAATATAATATATTATACTAAACAAGACGTGTTATATTATTAATGTAACTAAATTGTAATTTTACACAAATTTTTTCAAATTTCATTTTGTAAAGCTTATATTCGTATTATTAACATATTTAAAATTAAATTTGAAATATTTAAGAAAAAATAACGATTTATAGTTATTTATTTTTATCTATATCTTATAATTACTGTAAAATGTACCTAGTAAGATACTTATATACATGACTGATTTCAATTTGTAACTTGTAATCATAATAATAATTGTATTGTTAATAATGTTCCTAATATTTTATTATTTATTAAAATGAAAATTATGTTTTTTTTTTTAACAAATCTGTATTTACTTATTTTATTTAATAATTGAATATTCTTCACTAATTGGTAAATTAAGCCCTGTATAGTTATATTATATTGTCATTATATCTTAGTTCGTAATTTTAACTAGGTAGTATAAAGATGTTTATAAAATAGTGATATCTATTATTGTTACTATCGATTGAAATCGATTTTTATACCTGGCGGAAAAGTGAATCGGCCCAAAATTGAAAGGTAAGATTTTCAGGGAAAAGTGAATCGACCTTTTTTAGATTTGGTGGAATAGGGAAGGGTATGGTTTTACGGAAACGGGTTGTGCCCGATTAGATAAATGATCCATTCAATTATTATGAATTATAGTCAATAAAAATTTCTTATCTATTCAGTATTTATTATTATCGGTTCATTTTACAACAATAAACATAATAATTATCGATTCATAATATTCTCGTGTAAGGGTAGTATTCAGCAATTTAAATGGAAATTATTTCCTAAACATTTTTAAAAACTCTACACCCTTTAATAATCAACATATTTTAAAACTGTAAATTGGGTTAAAATCATAACCATTTTCTCCAGGATACCATTAAGATATTTTTTATTATTTTTAAATAACTAAGCCGTAAAAATGGTATATATATTATATATATTGAAATTTCTCCCCCGAAAAGACGTCAATTTTATATTTATGGTTCTACTAAAGTAAGCTAAATTTTAAAAACTAGTCCTAGATATACCCTTCTAAGTGACACTAAAAATCGTTATAAATAGTTAAATTAAAAATTATCATATTATTAAACCCTCTGGGCTTAATATAAAACACAAATAATCACTTTTCAATTGTAATTTTCACTCATTAAATTACAAAAATATTGAAAAATTCCTTTTACATAATTTTTATTACCTGACACTTTTTTCCACTTTATCCACCCACACTTAAAATTATATTTCATAACTTCTACAATATCACCATTCATGGTGTTTATTTGCCACTGCTGAGAACTGAATTTTCCGTCTCATCCAATATAATTATTGAATGCTATTTATATATACAATATACATACTCGTTTAATAAATAATGCATATACTATATTAGCACTTCAAACGATTAATAATATATACAGAACATGATTTGTACCTATATATTATACTCCCCAGGATACAAAGGATAATAATATACATCAGAAAGGACGATATCGCCCGAGGAACGTTTGAAAAAGTCATGGAATACCGATATCAACGTTGTAAGTTATTCTGTATTTGTGTAAAACAATTTTTGTTTAGAATTGTTTACGTTTTTAAAAATTTTTGTAGTTTTAGATAGTTTTAGAAGTTTTCCACATTTAAATATTTATAATTATTTTATAGGAGATATTAAAATCGAAAAAAATTAAAGAAAAATGTATTAGTAATCACTAATTTATTACTAAAACTGGAAATATAAACTACTATAAAACTTTAAAATAACCTCAAAATGTATATTTAAAATTCCAAAATGACGGTTAAATATGCAATTAAAATTTTAAAATATACACTTAAAAGTGAAAAATTTAGAATTTGTAAGACATACAATAAGGTATTATAAATTAATATATTCTCAAATTTCAGTTTCAATTTACAAAAACAATAAATATACCTACTATTGTAATTCATATTATAGGTTAATATTTTATCCGTATTTGTTTTCACTACTTACTAGTACGAACTTACTATAAAGAAAAACTAGGATTACTATAATAGGAGTTTAATAATAGTGATTCTTGGATGTAGATCATGAGAGTATTTTACAAGGTTTTACGCGGAAGAAAGGAAAGTATTAGGGCGAAATAAGTTGAAAATTAGTACATAAGGAATATTATTTTTTGATATAAAATTTGGAAATGAGAAAGGGCGAGATAGAATAACTGATATACATATAGTTAGACATAGTCAAGTAATAATGCTGGTTGAGGTGATAAATTATGGAGAAATTCCGAATTATAGTAGACGTAAAGTCATATAGAGAGTAGGATAAGATATGGTAGAATGACGTAGAAAGAGGCAACAGGTGTGATAAAAAGGTGCCGTTTATGGAGAAAGGAAAATTTAAAAAGCTGAAGTGATACCGGTAATTTTGTATGGAGCACAAATAAAACAACGATAGATGTAGCTAAAATTATAATGTTAAGATGGTTATGTGGGCGGTTACTGGATTAAATAGAAAATACAGTTTGGGAGTTACGTCTGTTGAAAAATGAGATAGTATATTGGCTGGGATGATTAGACATGTTTAGAAAAAGAACAGAAATGAACATTTTGATTAAAAGGAGTTAATTATAGATGACGTCTAGGTCTAGAAAGTGGTAGACTAAAGAAATAGTGGTTTGAAAGTGATTGAGGGAGAGAATATGAAGGCAAGTAAAGTAGATATCTTTGATGCATTATCAACGATAATGTTATGTATTATCATGGGTTTATGGATAGAGATATGCAGAGAACAAAAATACAAGTAAATAATAGTAAAAACAAAAAAATACTATACGTACGCCTTTGAAAATAATACTCTCCTTAAAGATGTTATCAACAAGACGTGTTTGACCGAAAGTCACAATTATACATAAGAATCTCTACTGAATTCACCCGCCGGATAACACGAGTGCAGTCACGTTCTCTTGAGGACGGACTGTTGCTCACCGGTGTGTCACGTACTCTATAATGAAAGGTCATCAAAAAAAGATTTCTAAAGAAATGTATTTCTTTTCTTTTTACTATCTTTTTTTTTCAAATATCCATACTTCAATATATATAATTTTATACGTATACATTGTCCTTTTGTATTATGTTTGCTAGACACGTATTAATGTATTATGTCAACCTTCCTGATCGGGTACACCGTATAGACCAACATTTTAACGAGAGTACAAATTGATACTTTATGGAAAATTGAAATTATTTTTTTGTAAATTTGATAACCATTTTTTAATCACGTATTTAATATTGAAATATTTTAAGATATAGGATTGTCATACGTCCCGGTTTAGCCGGGACTGTACCGGTTTTGATAATTGCGTCCGGTGTCCCGAAAAAGCTTTTCGGCACGGCTAATTGTTCCGGAATCTTATTTCAATATTTAATATAAACATTTTTCAATTTTCATTTGAAAAAAATTTTTTCAAAATTATATTATTAATTTTACAACGTTCGATTGACAGAAATACATATCTATTTTTATATAAGTATAAACATTGATTATAAATTTCAATAGATTGGCCACCCGTATATAAAATTGTACTCGCGTCGTATGGCGGATACTCGCTTTAAGCGCTGCGTTCTGATGTTAGTTATGGCGGATGGCATAGAGTACGCCAGCAGTCACGTCAATTTTGGCGCGCGCGAGCACTGGAAACGGTGACATTTTAGTTATGACTGCAGGAGTGTCAACAGTCGATTATTTATATAATCATTAATCAGCTTATCAGTTATCACTTATCACGGCCGTGCCCGTCCGTTAAACTATAGATAAAATTGTTATGTTCCAATATTTTTCTGTTTGTTTTTTTTTTTTTTACGGAAATTTTAATAGGT
>JAIPRL010007015.1:0-25043 GCA_025469235.1 Pemphigus obesinymphae
TGTAGTCTCTAAGGAACTGCAAGAGGTTGTTATACTTTTCTAATCGATGCTTTCGAGTAGATGGATTACTGATATCCTCTGACAATGGTGTTAATATGCAAGTTTCATTCATCGGTGGGTACGGAATGTTGAACCGACATTTATTGTTTTCTTTATCTTTGTCTGTCCGGTAACACGTATGCGTATGATTATGCGTATTTTTAAGTAAATACTCATGCGCAGCACTTGTTTGATCGACCATACACGCAACATATTTTTCAATAAGCCCTACGCACGCATTAAATGTTTCTGGCTTGGCCGGATCGAACACAGGGGCATTCTCCAACCATAATAGCATATGAACATGGGGACTTCCTCGATGTTGATACTCAACCCGGTAAAAGAAATGTTGTACACTGTGTTCCTTGAAAATTCCATTTCTGGATCTTATCAATTTGAATAGTGATCTAAATCTGTGATCAAAATATGTCGCACACACAACAGGATCTTGTCGTATTAAATCAGATTTTTGGGCATATGTCAGTATAGCAGCTTGATCATCAGACAGTGTGTCAGTGTTCCGCAATTTATACAGAATCTTTAACAAATCAGTCCAGGTAGATTCACTTGGACTGAAAGTTAGGAATAATGTGGGCTGACCTTCTTGACGTACCATTGCCAATACGTTTTTCCTCATGGCTGCTAAGTATGAAGGTGAATTTTGTACGTTGTGTAACATTCGGTATCCTTGGTCAGTGTCTATCAATGTGCTCAATAATGCTGGGTTGGCGACATCGCCCGCTACAGTATTTTCAGTTTTGTGTTTCCGTAACACAATTTGTATATTGGAAGCAATTTGTTTTTGTACTAATACTTTGCATTTAAAAAATATGTTAGAAGTATCGGCAGCAAATCTTCTATCGACATTCAGCAGTTCAGACCTAACTACTTTTGAATAATTTTTCAAAGGCGTTTTATTTGTACGAGGATAACCACCGAATAAATCAGGAAACGCCTTTTCTTCTGCGTGATCATCGATTAATATTGATAATGGTCTCATACCTTCTCCTGGTGCAAAGGATAAGTAATCACAATTATCGATCATTGTGTCCTTGACTCCTGGATATAATTGTCCGTGATCTCCATCTTCGTCATCTCCTTCTTCATTGTCATTTGGATCCAAATCCAAATTTAGATTTACAGTAGCTTGAGTTACATGGGTCAGCCAATCATTGTCTATTTCTGCGTCTTTGTATAAAGGTTTACCAAGTAAATCATTTAAGGCATGTATCACCATCGCCGGTCGCACGTTTTGATAAAGATAATGTTGCTTCATACAAGATTTTCTTTTTAATTTCACTTTCATAATTTTAATTGCAGATAAATTTTCTGCACGTCTGGGTAAAATAGATGTAGTTTTAGTAAGATCTATTGGTACATTTATGACCGGACCCTTAATTTTTAATTGTCCATCACTGCGAAGGCATTTGAAAATTTTCATGAATGGTAAACGCAGTGACACCATTTGTTTCTCAATTTGGTTTAATGATAAAACAGATTTTGGTACATCATTCATTGTGTATCCGTTACCAAAGTATAATGGAGGAATTTTAGATTTCCTTATATGTGGATGACAACTTGTACAAATTTTAATGGTAGACTCATGTATGGTTGAAACCAACATTCCCACTTTTCTGAGAGTTTCGGGTTGCACAATGTTAATACTACTAGGAAATCGAAGTCTAAGACATGAAGCACAAGTCTCGGAAAGGCCTTGAGTGCGCTTTAAAAGATATTCTGAAACAAGTGTATCCCAGCTTTGTCTTAGTTCATTTAATTGTTCTCTTTCAGCAAGCCTGTAGGAAGAAACTCTAGTTCGATTACTAATGTTTTTGGGACAGTTTCTGTTTGTATTGTTTCCATTGGATTGTAAGCTACTGTCCGATGAAGCTCTGCGTTTTTTCATGTTTCTACACATACGGATATTATGATGTGTTTTGAACAAAGGATCCTCCTCTCGTAGTTTATGTTGTCTTTTTTTACTAGAATTGAGTATAGTTTCTTTAAATACCGGATCCTCATATCGTTTATTACTGGATTTGAGTATTGCCTCTTTAAGTACTGGATCCTCATATCGTTTATTACTGGCAGCTAGTATTCCTTCTTTTAGTACTGGATCCTCATATCGTTTATTACTGGCATTGAGTATTGCCTCTTTAAGTACTGGATCCTCATATCGTTTATTACTGGCATTTAGTATTCCTTCTTTTAGTACTGGATCTTTGTACCGGTTGTTACTGGCTTTTAGTATTTCTTCTTTTAGTACTGGATCTTTGTATCGTTTGTTACTTGTGGTAAGGTTGACTTTTTTGAACTCAGAGTCTTGAAGTCGTTTGTGAAAATTTTGCAAGCTTTTTTTAAGTCGTACCTCTTTAGTACTAGTACTCTCTAATTCCAGTTTGTTATGAGCATAATCTAAATTTTTAACTGTTTCTTTCGATTTATATACTTCATTAGTACGTACAATTTTCACTGCAGTATTGATTTGAATAGCACGTTTTGATTTTCTTCCCATTTTATATATATGTTTAATATAAACCTTGACATGTATATGATTGAGCAAGTTCAATGACTTGTTTGAACATGAAAACATGAAATAAAAAAACAATTAAATTATAGACTTTCAATAATTAGAGCTAAAAAAAATTAATTCACCCATAGGCTTCAAAAACCAAAAATAAAACAAATAATACCAATTAGGTAATTATAGGTACCTACTAACAATGATAAGTAATTTTGAAACAGTCAGGAAATTCATTGTTAACAATTCGTGCAAAAACTTGTTATTATCACAGATTACGATATAGAATTTACTCAGTCTTCGGAGACAGTTGCATATGATGCAAAGAAAAAAATCCTTGGGAAAATTGATGTTAATCGATCGTTGAACCAGTTGTTCACAACGAATTTCTTGAATGTACCTAATATAAATAGTACTCACCGACTGGATCACGACGACGTTGTACACGTTCTGGACGCGTGTTGAAACTCGCCGGGCACAAATTTAGGGATGGAAATCGGCATGAACCAATACTAGATATAGACCGATATATAAACTGTCGGATATTGGATGTACCGATATTTAATTTCTCGAAAAAATATGTTAATACTTAAACATTATTTAGAAAAATATATAACCTGTCAATAATAAATTGAAAATACTATAACTACAGTCATAGTATACAGTAAAAATTTTATGAGTTGAAAAATAAATAAAACTCTTTTTAAAATAAAAATTTTGGATCGGTTATGGGTTTAATATCAGTATAAACTATCGGGTTATGGGACATAAGAAAAAATAACTATTGGCCCATTACTAACAATTATACATATATGTGGTAATCACAACACGAAAGTAGGTATAAATATTATTCCCGCCAGTTTTTATAAAATATGTAACTGGAAAAAGCAGCATTTTCATAGGTATAAAGTTACATCTTTAGATACTTAAAGAATCTAAAATAATTTTTTAAATTTTTTATTTTGAAAATCGAAAAATGACTTCTTAAAAGTACCAACTAGATGCAATTTTCTACCGGAAACGGGTATGAGTGTAAAGATCGGAGTACTCCCTTCTGTTATAAAAATTTTTTACATAAAAAAAAAAAAAAAAAAAAAAAAATAAACATCATTGTAAAACCATAAGCTTCCTCGCTACGCTCAGAATCTAATAATATATTATGACTATTTTGGTAAAAAAAAAACCAAATCATATACTTTTACACGGATCTCATAGAACGAATTGATTTAATTTGGAAAATTCCATATATTCGTTATTTTTTTATGCATAAACATTTAAATATTTATTTTTAATGTAATAATGTATTAAACATCGTCAATATGCATAACATAAAAATGAATAGTGGGTTACATTTTACATGCAGTTTTAAAATTAAATTACTTCTTTATATTATAGTTTGTATTCGTGATATAAATGGTAAATTATAGCACTAAGAATCTATATATTAAGGGGCCGCAACACCAACGAAAAATCGATCTAAAAGCGTGAAAAAACTGTGAAACTTTAAAAAGTCGGATTTTAATTCTTAAAACTGTTTTGAATTCATTAGTTTGTCTTCTAGGAATTCATCGAGGCGTTTTTTGTTATTTATTATTTTAGCCGTATTATTTATCATTAAAAATCGCAATTTTTAAACATTGATTACATTTTAATCTGTAATAATAAAGGAAAACGCCTCGATCGATCCTTAGAAGGCAGGCAGACACATTCAAATCTGTTTACAGATTGTAAATCCGACTTTCCTAAGGTCTACAATTTTGTCCCGCCTATTGCTCTTTTATGAAAAATTTAAATTTTGTGATTACAAAACAATGAAAAGTGATACGGGTGCAGAGCTATTTTTAGACTAGTTTCAAAATGTACTTTAGTATTTCTAAATTGGTAAATTTTTATTTTTTATAATATTTCTTAAAAATTGCCTATACAGAACCGTCTAATAATTGCAGGTATGGCGGCTCTTTAATACATAATATTTAAAAAAAACGCTGTATACAATTATATAAGAATATACCTTACTACTTTACTTACTTACTTTATTTCTTATAAAGAACAAACTTCTAATATTTTATTTTATTCTAGATTTTTCTGATTAACTCTTACAATTATTATTTAGATTAAAATATTGCGAAAGTACAAATGAAAAAATTCAATTGGGCATGGAGGATATCCTTTACATAGTGTAAAAATGGTTTGGTTATAAATTGGAAGTGCAAACACACATATTAGCTACAAATACGCCAATTAGAATAATTTAATTACCAGAATTATGCAAAATCTTAAAATATAAAATGCCAATTCCGAAAACCGTTTTTTCATAAAAAAAAAACAGTACTATTTATTACTTAATTCCCCGGCCCGTTTTCGTTACCTTCGCTATTCCTTTACCTTTACCGTTTTTAAACTCTTCTCCGGTCATTTTCAGATTCTTATGCGTTTTCGAATTTTCTTCCAAGATTTCGACGCCGAGAAGAAAACTCGTGTTTTTCAACTCGCTGACTTTCCTATATCACTTGATGTTTTTCCGCACCGCGCCTTCGTGTTATCGTCCCAAACATCCGAAATTAACTTTAGTGACTTTTCGTCACGTTTTTAGAATCGTGGACGTTGGATTCGTATTTCCTAGACGTATTAACACCCAACTGAATAATTCTTTGTCTATAGATCGTCCCGTCTCCGTCCGACTGGGAGGTTCTTTTCGAATATGTGTATATAGTATCCGTGTATCCGTGTATATAATACCCGCGATATCGTCTGTTATCTGAATAGTTTAAATGCAGAATTTTTGACCGATATATAATACAGATTATGTAGCTTAGTGGGATCTGGAATTAACTTACATTACGGGTACGTGGGTTCGAATCCCACTCCGCCAATCCGAATTCTTTCGACTTTTTTTATCCGATATCCAAAATTGTAATACATTTTTATATCGTAATTTTTAGTATTTATTATTTACTATAATTTTTTTTTTGTTCGTTTAAATTAAATTTTGTGCATACGTATTTTATAGATCCGAATAGGTATTTAATTAAATTATGCGTTATATATCACACTGTGGCGAGTTCGTATTTAAGTATTGTAATTATTTGTGTGATGTAATTGTTGAGCTGTATTTCTAATGGCTGTGGCTCTTTAAATAAAAAAAAGTCTGACCCACTGATTCTCAGAGTAGGTAAGTATTTATATTATAGTTTTTATATTTCATAGTAATGAATTTAAAATCGTTGGACTTTTTCACAATTTGAATTATATTTATATTAATACATTCGAGTGAACCGAATCGGGGGGAATTCCAAACTTTTCCACATATATAAAAACTCAATACCTAAAGTCGCGTACACACTAGAGTACGCACAGGTTGAGCATGTGTGCTCACGCTATGCGTCATGTGTGCTGAGTATGGACGCTACCACATACAACTAATACGTGCGTGCAAAATTTGCGCTCCGGATATTCAGTCGTTCGGTGGACGCATACAGTGTGTCGAGTGTGTGTGTTTTTATTTATCTTATTGTTTACTGTTTAGTAAGGTTAGTTTAGTGTTCAAAAAATGGAAACAAATATTAAACATCTAATAAAAATTTAAAGTGCGGCTTATATAATAACATATTATACAGTTTCCATTATGTTCTTTTCTTTTTCTTTTTGACGGTGAAAAGAACCCAACAAACTTAAACTTTTTTTCTTTATATCATCGACGTCCTTATTTAAATTTCTTATAACGATTTCCATTACTTCGTTTATTTTTAGTTTTAGAAAAATAAAACTAAATTTTGGGCTTCCACAGTATCGGTTGGGTGTATCTGATGTATCAACTCCAGACATGTCTCCATGCTCCACTCCATTATAAAATATATAATATATAATAAAATAATTATATGAAATATTAGTATTAGTAAACAATTCTTGACGCGCCCTCTACTGACCAGTTTTATGCAGTTTTATTTTTATATATAGTGAAAGAAGATATATTATATTTTATTTTAATTTAATGTTGTTTGTTTATTATAATTTATTTGATTTTTAATATTTTTAATCTATTATTTTAAAGGATCATCATAATTAATTATATCGTTTAAGCAATTTGATAACTAGACATACAAATATATACATATTTATATATATCGTAAATATATAATGTATATATATATTTTAAACGCACTTACCTAAATGTTCTATAAATACAAATCAATATTTGTAAAATTATTCTTTAAATCATTGTACTTATTATGTATTATTTGAAGCCTTTATAGTATATGAATTAATAATCTATATACATTAGTTATATTAAAATTAAATAAAAATCCGTTATTTTTTAAATTTTTACACGATATTCTCTACACGATATAATAGTAAAAATAGATAAAATCTTAATATGAAATTAGACAATTATCTGGGTATAGTTTGTCTTCTATTTAAAATTCCGAAATTGTGTTTCGTGTTATTTTGTATGTATTATTTAATATTTAAGCAGTATTATTATTAATTTTTATATAGTAATTATAAGAACATTTATTCTGAATAAATTATTGGTCAATTATTGCTTTTTATATTCATACATAGTAATATAAATTATAAAAATTAATTAGCGACGATAACATATGGTATTACCAGAAAAAGTTATTTTTTTAATCTTTTATTATTATTAAATATATATTTACCATATAGTGATGTACAGAATTCTAGTGGAACTATTGGAACTATATGAAAAATAAAAATAAAAATTTTAAAACAAATGGTATCATTAGATCCTAAATAAATGGAGAGATCTTTTTGTTTAAAAATGATTAGATCTGACCCATTGTCCCAGATATGATGGAAGAGCCCCCTCCTTCTGTGTTTATCCATGTCCACAGCTCAGTTATAGTTGCAACAACAGTGTTTACAAGTGAAGAAACTATGGTTGTCGAGATTTCTAAGTCATTTTTGATCAACAAAGTAAAAATATACGCAGTCAGATGGAAATAAACCGTTTAAAAAATAGAGAAACGATGATGAAATGAATAGATATTGTACTGTGTTTGGACATTGGCGGTAAACCATTTCGTCGGCATACTGAAAAAACTGATGATGTACACAAATGGCTATCTTCGGATATTGTTTGAACTCTGCACAAGTGTGATCCCGTTTTTTCCAACATTTTGTATCAAGATCTCAGAATTAATTTTATACAAGTAATCTTATTTAAAATTACCTTATACAATTAGTTAATCTAGTAATAAAAATAAAACTTTAAAATACTGTTGCCAATAATAATGTATCTATAATAACTAATAGGACAAGTGACTGTAGACACCATGAGCAGTTGTCTATTGTGGTTCGATATTATAATACACAATAAACGAGTCTATTTGAACAATTTATTTAATATTTATATAATATCTATGAAACGAATCACATCAATAAATGCTCAAAATATATTTAATATATTAAGTGGCACTATTATTGAGTACTACATTAAATGGGAACATTTTGTTTCAGTTTACTTTGATGGAGTATCAACCATGTTTGTCAATACCATAGGTGTACCTCTTTTGTACATTGTTACGACCAATGCTTAAATTCAGTTCTAATTGACTCTATCGTGAAGTGTTGCGTTTTGATTACTCAACGCCGTTTCGTAGAAATGAGCAAAACGTGTGTTAGAGTGGTTACTTGTCGTTAATTTATTGATGTAAATTTATAATCAATAATTTATCACTACACTTTTACATATATTTTACTTGAGTACAATAAATATTACATAGATACAAATACATTAATCGATTAATACATTCAGTTTTTACATACATACAATTTATTGTTTACAAGTTATCCGGACGTAGTATGTGTCCGATAGGGTGTCGATCCAATTGGTAATCCTCCTAGAGATAACCTCAATGCCTTACCAACTGTCACGCCAATACGTGGGTTTTCCGTTTCCTAGCCCCGGGACAAGGGAGTGGGATATCTAGTCAGGAGATTCTATGGTATTGAACACACGTCCAAATAGACGATCGTTAACGAATGGAGATAGCACATCCGAATAAATGGCATGATGTCCAGGAGAGGGGAAGCGAATCCCGGTTGTCCATGGTTGTGGAGTCGCTGTGTGGAGTCCAATCAATGATCGGATCATCCGGGTAATCAGTGATTCCGGTCAATCAGTTATTCCCGTATCGAATTGTCTGCCATGCGGGTGGAGTCCGGGAAATGACCGAGAAATCGCCGGCGCGCCTCTGGGTCACCGGAGTGTCGTCGCTGGGCGACGACCACCCAGCGTAACGTGACCGGGTCCCATATGGTGCTGCTGTGTGTCGATATCAAATTGGGTATAAAAATGTTCTTACACCGTGGCCGTAAAAGCGGCCGTTTTAATAATACTCCGTACGGTGTTGACCCGTGTGTAATCGGGGCCTCAAATTGGATTGGCTGCCTCAACGGTATTGAACTGTCCGCAGGGCAGATGGAGTCCAGGAAGGTACCCAGGACTGGTCGGCGGGTCTTGAATCATTGGAGCTGGTTCTGGTATAACTGCTGCATCTTCGTAAGAGTCGTCGGAGCTGATCCCAGAATATTCTCCGGTTTCTTATTTTTCTGCTTATCCTACTGATCAAGACTTCGATTATAGTTAATATAACGACGTCTTGATGATTGTAGGAGTAATGATTTCCGTTGCTTTGCTTTGCTTCGTCCTGGTACTCTATTCCGAGCTTAGCTCCTGACAGAGAGTATGAAGTAGTCTTCGGTTTTCGTCATATTTTCTTTGCCTCTTGGGTTGTTGTCTTGATGTTGGCTGGGATTTTTTCAGGTCCTGTTTAGAGGACTCTTGTGAAAGAATTCTTTTGGATGCTTCTGTTCTATGATGCCTGCTATGTGGTTGAAGCTAGGGTTTTTTTCCTTTGTATTATTTGAGTGATTTTTAATTGTTTCTTTGATGGTGAGGAGGCCTGTGGAATCTCAAATTGTTTTATTTGAGACGTACCATAGGTGATCTGTTATCATTCACAAAATGTTAGACTGAATTCTTTCGATTTTTAGCCACCTGTTCTCTGAAATGTTTGGTACCCATGCTGGTCCTGCGTAGGTGATAATGGGTCTTATGTATGCTTTATAGATGTAGTTTTTTTTGATTAGCAGTGGGATTTTCCTATTTATCAGAGGGTATAACGAGAATTTTGCTCCGTTGGCCTTTTTAGTAACTTCTTTGATGTGATTTGTGAATTTGAGATTTTTGTCAATTCTAACGCTGAAATATTTTACAGTATTTGACCAGTCAAATTTGACGTTGCCAAATTTAATTTTTGGTGTATTGAGTGGTGATTTGTTCGAGAACAGGATGGCATTAGTTTTGCCTGGGTCTTCCAATCATTTAAACATAGTATGGACGTATCAGTTTGACAATTTACGAGAAGGACTTAATTTAAAATCGTTACAATTAACCAGACGTTATAAGTAGTTTAAAAGTTAATAACTAATTTATATATACAATTATGTTTTATAAAACAGACTAACTTATGTTCAAATATTAAATTATATGTTACATTGGAAAACGGTGCATTGGTACTTTTGAAATACTAAAATATTTAGCAGTGTTTGTACTTCGATCTATTTATTTATAAAAATTGGTTCAAGTAGGGTTTCAATATTTAAAAATTTGAAAAATAGACTGTAAAAAGAGTATTGGCAATAATTTTCACTCTATAAATCAATAAATTATTTCTTGAAAAAGAAATAAGCAAAAAATAATAATTTTCACGTATTATAGCTTATTATATATCTCAGTTAATCCTAAAATTATATCATTATATTAAAGTTTTTTATTCGTTAGTGACTGTAATGGGACAGAAATATAATCAAAAATGGTCCTTTTTAGAACCAATAATACTTTTAGTGTTTACTGAATTAATGTAATGGGTTTTCAACAGTATGGGAAAGGCGACAGCAATATAAACATTATTGTCCTGAAAGTCGTGGAACCTAACATATACACACGACATCGGAGGAAGCTAGATGAAGTAGAGAACTCAAAATTTAGGTGTTTAATCGAACTATGAGGTTTAAAATCAAACCCGAACCCGAACCCAAACCGAACTTTTATGTCGAACCCAAACTCGAACCCAAACTGAACTATTAGTTTAGTATCGAACTCGAACTATTAAATTTATATCGAACCCGAATTCGAAATTCAAGTTAATCGATAATTAATTTTCTTATTCTGTGTTTTAACGCGTGTCAAAATCTAATTTCATATATAAAGGGTGCCAAATTTTATTTGAAAAATTCGATTCTTTGTATTTTGTTTTATAGGTTGACTAGCATGGATTAAATATTAATTATATTTAAATAGTAATATAAATCAATGATACTACCTAGTTAGTACTACTGTTAGTGTCTATTGTGGATAACTACTTCTTTTGCTTGCTGGCTTTATATTTTTTTTAAATAAAGTATGGAAGTGTTGGATGACGTTGAAGCTGCATGTGTAATTTACGCATTATACGAAGAGAACGAACTTAATAAGAAGAGCAAAAAAAAAACTGAGCTGTTTTAGTGCAAAATCCATATTAAATTAATAATCAAGAATTTGTTTAAATTTTGTTAAGGGTGACTTTTAATGTTATTGAAATAGTGTTATAAGATATTTAATTTTACAGTTTACCAATGATTTATAATTTTAGCTGAAAACATTTAATCAAAAATCACTCATACGGAAATTTAGGTAAAGCCTTGATCTTTAATTTTGTAATGATTTACTTTCATGTTAAAACTGCTCAGTGTATGTAACATTTATTATAAGACTTAATTCACATGGAAATTAACACACTCATATTGATATTGTGTAAATTCTTTTTTTATTTAAAAATATACATTTTTTACTAAAAATTTAGGTTACTGGTAGTTATGTTTATTACCGCGTTTTTTATTTTTCTACTAAACAGTTACTGGTATTATATTTTAGCGAATTTGAAAATAGGTATATCAATAGGTACAATAAATAATTGTGATTAATAAATTTTTTTTAATATTACTAATAAAATCCCCCTTGAAATTTTGTCAAAACCGCTACTGTTTTAAAATAGTTATTTTAACCCTTTCAGACCCTATGTCCTCTCAGGGGGACATTCTCTTTGATTAATTTTTTTTTCTCTATAAACCTGTTTTTACGTACTGAAAAAGCGTGTTTATTGTCTTGAAAGTAGTGCAGATTACGAAAAAAATAATATAAATGATGTAATTATTATCACATAAGAACAACACCGTAATATACTTATAAAAATTTTTGTATACAATTTTCTTATCGTTATCGATAATAAATGTTATTTTTTTGTGGAAGAATTAGTTTTAAAAATCTATCGATTTTTTTTTTTCGAAAAAAGTAGTACGAATCGTCAAAACTTCCTTAACATGAATACGAGTGATAATACAGCAACTTTACTGTTATGTATGTCCTCCACGAGGGACATCGGGCGCTTACAAGGTCAAAATATAACAATCGTATTATGATAATATTTTTATCAGTAGATGACAAAATATTTTGTTTTTTTTTTTTTAGTTTTTTCGTTTTTTTTTAATTTGTTGTTTGTTAACGACTTATGTCATAATAAATGTTTGTGATATTAAATAAATTGTTAATATGCTACCATAATAAGAAAATGAATGTGTATAATATTATAGGTGTTCATTCTACCTAATAAATGTAAAATCATCTTCTATAGGTATTAATTTTATTTTTAATTGTTAAATTATTTTATATATGATTGGTACATGTAAAAATTATTTACATGACATGCTAATTAAAAATATTAATTCTATATTTGTATTTATCGTATATTGCTGACTCCATAAACGCTCGATGTCCTTCACAGGGGACAATCTAATAACTCGTTGAAAAATTCTCGAAAAAAAATTTTGAAAACGGTTTTGGTTCACTAATGATCCACTGATTATGAATTAGCTAAAAAAAAAAATGTTAACCATAAAATATTAATTCGGGGTCTGAAAGGGTTTTAAAATGTTTTCGCCCAAATACCTATGGATTATCGAGGTAAAAAAAAAATCTATATATGTATATATCCGATATCACTAAAATTCGGTACGGCGTTTGAGGATTCGAATTTATAATCATGTATTAATATAATGACCTGTTCGGGCGTAATGCCACAGAATAGAGAATATACTAGAATTTTTTATTCTGCAATAATGCGACCACTTTCGACGGAAAACGAAGAATAGTTTCTCGGGCGTCTGTGTCTGTATGAAAAGGGACATTTTAGAATTTCAGTATAATATACATATTGTATATAAGAAATATAGGTAAAGAGAGATTAATTAATTAATAATATTATAATAAGTTAAGTAGTTGTTAGTTGTTTGTCATAATGATGTCACAATGTATTTAAATTGTTTTTATATAGTTTTATTTAATAAAATAATATTGAAATAGATACCTTACTTCTTGAAAATGTAAATACTAAAACTAATTAGTAAATACTATATACATTAAAAATCTTGAACACTAAACATGGTATACACGATTGACGATATAATATAAAATATGTAATCTGTAGTGTGTCTATAATACCTAACATTATGCCGAAAACATCGGGTGCGTTTTTCACAGTAATAAATTAGTATTGATAAGGGTTTTAAGCTGTCTATTTTCGAGATAACCTATAAGCTATGACACAATGCAAATTTTGAATGAACAATAATATTGTTACTGTTATATTACAAAGGAAGTGTACAATTACAAAACCCTATATATTGTATTTATATATATGTGTTTTTAATCTATGTTGCAATCGTTAAAACGGAAGTACCTTTATATAGATATTATACCCGTACACCTGTCAATCGCCATTATAAGATCCGGTGTGTATAAAAATTGAAAATATTTTATTATACTATTTATAGATACTTTATAGCGAACACTGGATAATAAAATGATAAACTAATACGGTTTTATTTTAATTTTGTCACAGTTGAAGTTCGAAAAAAATTCAAGTTTGAATAATTCGAAAAAAATGTTGGAGTTCGATTCAGTTTGATTATTCGAACTTCGAACTGTTCAACCCATCTCTAAGCTGAAGTGAAGTAAAGTAATCCGAGAAATATTTTCTTTAACGTCTTTAAAATAATCAAAAACTAATGAATCATTGGATAAACGAAAAAAGGAAGAACACAACAAATACAAAGAAACGAACGAGTAACGTGAAAACCCTACGTGTTGACTCAACAACGATCCATATTATATATTAACATGTACAATGTACATGTTATTCTCATGCGCCAAGTTATGATAAAAAAAAAAATCATTGAATAGTAACATTTAAACTAAAAATAGGTTTATAGATTAATGTCAATGTATTTATTTATTTTTTTAGAAATTAAGAATACTTACTTATAATTTGATCAAGTATTAGTATTTTATAGTAGAGTTTACCATGAGCTAAAACAAATTAAACAATACTTTATATTAAAATATATTGAAATATTTACATGTAAACAAAAAACAAAATATAATGGTAACTAAATTGTAACTACTTAATGTGTGGAATGAAATTTTTTGACTGGATCTCATTTTATAACTATGTATTTTGTAGGCTAGGGGGAAATTAAGTACACATTTTGAACTATATTAATCCTTTCGAATAGAATCTACATATTGAATATAACGTATTTTCATTAAATGATAAAATCAATTTTTAATTTTAAAAACAGAGATTGCGGACGATACATACACATTTTTAGATATTTTAACAATTTGACTTTAATTTTGTTTAAAATTTTTAAATATTAATTAAAAAAATTTATCATGATTAGAATTTATAATAATTGTCAGCTGCACGATTAAAATTACAATTTAATTTTATAATCTAATATAGCCATTTTATAAATTAATTAAAAAAAAAATTTTTTGTTTTCGAAATGTTTATTAATATTAATAATAATAGTTACCGATTTTCTACAATTTTTTGAAGTTTTCTAAAATTTAAATTACTTTCATAAGTGATAAATAGCTGAGAAATGCTAAATAACATAAATAAATTTTTTTGATAAAAAATTATGATTCTTTGTTTTATAATATTTTTATCAATTGAATCATATTATCAATTATTAGGTAATTATCATTTATTATATTGCTGGCATATTTATTTGCAAGAAATAAATTTGAACTTTAACAAACTTTAAAAATTGTTTAAAAATTAATGGTGTAACATAATTAATAGTTTAAATACAAAAAATGTTTCAAAACTTAATTTATAAAATGGCTATCTTGGATTATAAAAAAAATTTTAATATAAAATTAAAATTTTTCATTTTTAGTTGTAAAAAATTTAAATAAAATACAAAATATAAGAATTTTAGAGTAGAACTCTAGTAATTATTACAAAAAAAAAAACTTATAAATGTTTAACAGAAGAAATGTTAATGCATTTGTTAAATCTCTGTGTGACACCCTCTATAGTATAAATATTATATTATTATATATTATAATATATTATATTAATAATATGATGCCATATTTTATGGCTATAGCACGACGCGGATTCTTGATTAGTGATGAATTAATACGTGAACTCGAAATCCAAGATTATACAAATCATATATTTATTTTATGCAAAGTATAAATCAAAATATTTATGTACTATGATCTATGGGTGTTTATAAAATAAATAACAGAATTGATTATTAAATAGTTATATTTTTTACGTAATATTTATATATATATATATATAATATATATCTCATATTAATTATTATACACATAATTGTTTTCTAAATTTTACATAAAGGCATATTGGAATGTGAGGTCAGTGAATTTTACGGATAAATGTAAATTTACGTAAATTTTACCCATGTTTTTTATACCATACTAAAAATTGAGTCACTCTCATTTTAAATGTTTTTACTAGTATAATAATTTTAATTTAGCCTTATAAAATATTTAATCAGTATTTTCGTGCTTGTCGACCCGTACGGACGTTATGTGCGATCGCGTATTGTGTGTTCTTATCAGTGTCGTTCATTATCGCTATTTGGTTTTTTCCACTATACTATTTATTATATTATACACATGTTTTTTTTTTTAAATTTAGTCGTATGTTTATTTTATATATTATTCGATTGCGTCGATTTTAAGTATTTGACCTTAGGGGTATGGCGTTCTCCAATTCCAAAAATCTGGAGAATAGATTTTCTCCCCCTTGCATCAGACTACGCCATTGGTTCGGCCAGACGTATTAGATCATTGGACCATGGATATTCGCAAAATCTAAAGTCTAAAAACTCCACTGAATCTCCGACCAAGAAAAATGCTCCAAAAAAAATGAAAATTGATGCTAATGAATAAAGGATGTTAATTCATTTGCATATTTTTTTCTTTTAATAGTAAAAATTGCAGAGTGAGACAGAAATTTGTTTTATAACCTATATAATGCAAATGTGAACATTTTATATTACATACATTTGCATATTTCCAACTTTTTTACTTAAGAAGCATATTTTTGTTATATTAGTACATATTCTGTCTTTTTTCTTTTTTTTCGTGGCATTTTAATTATAATAATGGTTATTTTAGAAATATTATCTTAATCGATACAATTTATTAGAAATGTTTTTGGTCGTTTTCTGGAGTTTTGCAGAATAAGTAGGTACCTACTAAATTACTATTAACGTTTATCTGTATTTATCAGTATAGTGTTCGGCCGTCTTCTGTAGAATATACCACCGCGTGCTTTTATATTTTTGTATGCCTACCCAAATTTTTTCATTATTATTTTTTTCTATATTTTTTATTTTTATTTTTAGTAATGTTTTCAATTTTATTTTAATTACTTGTTTTTTTAATATGAATATACTATCATTTTCAATAATTTTGTTTTTATTTTATTTTACATAATTTGCATATATTTTGTATTTTAGTGCATATTTTGATATTTTAAGGGCATATTATTAAGCATATTTTCACATTTTATAGAGCATATAAATATATATTATACATTATGTATTAAGGGTTTTTAGCATTTTTTAACATCCGCCCTTTACTAATGAGGTAAATCAATCTGGTTTAATTGTTGATGATATTACTAATTCAGTACACGCGTTTCAAGAGCATATTATATTGTCGGTAGACGCTTGCTTTGGGCACGCAACCTATTGAGCTTAATAGGTATTCGTCTTCTGGTACCCAGGATAGACAATCTGTCTTGCCTATGTATTTTCCAGCAATTTATGCTGGGCCCCTTATAATTATTTTATCATCAAATAGTAATACGATTAAAACACACTCTATTTCTGTCAGTAAATGTTTAACAAATAACTTCAATGGTGTTCTTACAATAAATTCTATTGGTTCTAACCAGGTTAAAGTTACATTTGATTCTATCAAAAACGCTAACTTATACATCTTGTCTCCTTTACCAGAGTCAAATAGGTTTAATGCGACTATTCCAAATTCACTTGTATTCTGTTTTGGCGTAATTAAGTTGGACAGTTCAATTTCGGAAGATGATTTTTGGGATGGCTTCGAATCTCAGTCGAAAGTATTGTCATTTCCATGTATTAATGTTAAAAGAGATGGAAGTTCTATCCTCTCTCATTTGGTCGAATTAAAATTGTTGGCGTCTTTTTTTTCCTAAGAAAGTCAATATATTCAAAGTATTATTTCATGTACAACTTAGTATTAGATCGCTTACATATTGCAATAAATGTCTTCAATTTGGTTACACTCAAAAATTCTATCATGGTAAACTGTGCCACTGTGGAAAACTCAATCACAATATGTCTTCTTGTGAAGTTTTAAATTCTTCCATGCCTGTATGCGTCAATTGAAAATTTCACCATCTTACAATTAATAGGTCCTATAGCGAATGGACTTCTAAAAAATAAATCAAGAGGATCATGACTTATGAAAATATTTTCTTTAGGGAAGCAGCTCAAATAAGAAAATTCAGAAAACAGTAAATTCCGCATACTCATATGCTGACAAAGTTTCAAGTTTGAATAATAATAATTTTGCAAGGGAACTAGAACTGTCTCAGTCTTTGTCTCTTTCCTCTATTCCACCGGTTTCTTCGAATTATTGCTCGCCAACAAAAAAAAAAAACATAAAACACCCCATAGTTTAATTTCTCGACCTAATTTTCTCACTACTCCCGTTAATCCTAGTTCTTCCCTTCCTAATGGCAGTTTTCTAGAATATGGTAATTCAAATAATATAACTAAGAATTTAGATTCAAGTAGGATTGGTTCTTTAGCATGTTCACTTTCTCTGAATCGATCAAACTCATTAGATATAGTTTCCTCTCCTTTATCTCTTAATTCTTTAATCGACTCCACAGTCATTAATATATTTTTCATTATAGCAGAGAATGGATGATGAAAATTTTTAGTAATTTACGTCCTTGTCTACTGCAATATCATCCCCTCTTTTTCTGTTCTTCAATGGAAGAACAGAAAGAAGTCTTTGTTCTAGTCTTCCTGATTTGTTTTCATTGTTATCTGATCTCCAATGTTCTATAGCCATCTTATCTGAAACTTGGCTTATGCCTCGATTGTGTATTTCCTTTCCTCATTTTCATTTATTAAGGTCTGATAGGTTGGATGGTTGGTGGTGTTGCAATTACTTTACATCAGCGTTTGTCAACCATTTTTCATTACCCCTTGACCTCTACCTACTGCTTTACGTATCCCCAAATGTCAATTTAGGTCATATTTTTTCATATAAGATAGCTTAGAAATTATAAAATGACGGTATGTCTTGAGTGCTCTGAATAGGATCGGTTAATTCTGTAGTTTTCCTTTTACTAAAGGTACTGGTTTTTAACCATTGATCCATGATTGAAAATAGTGAAAATGTTATAAAATGTAAAAAAAATAAAATAAAATACGAAACCACTGAATATTTATGTATCTAGTGTGTGACACGGACATATTGAAAGCAAGCGACTAACTAATTATTAGAATAGATGTCGATATCAAACTAACAGACTTTGACGGTTTTATCTGGAAATAAGATAAAAATGAATAAGAGGACGCTACACCGACGATTTTTAGTGATAAAAACTTGTTCACGCAAAATTGTTAAAATAGGTTGTTAAAGTGATTTTAGGGTTAAAACACTTATTATTAAACGGATAGAAAATTTTTAATAGGCACACGAACGAAATTGTGTCAAATAACGATAAGTTACCTTATTAGACAAAATTCAGTGTAAACTGTGCCGCTGCCTATATTGTTATAATATATTATGAACCGATTTTCATGTCAGAAATGATTAAATTATTAAATATTTCATAAATAACACACCATTTCAAATACATCAAATTAAATTTTTTCCGCTATTATGTTTTTTTTCGCGTACCTCATCCATACCTTCTTACGTACCCCCAGGAATATGCGTACCTCCGGTTGAGAAACGCTGCTTTACATCATTCTATTTAAGTAAGTCAGATCAATTTATTTGATAATATTAAAGTTACTTTAACTGTTTACTCTATTGATCTCTTAGGAATAGAAGTGTTCTCTAATTTCAATAAACCATTACAAGTTTAGACTATTTACATCCCTCTTTCTTCTAACCCCTCAGAAGCAGTCATCTCTGATATTTTTAGTTTAATGTCTCATCTCTCCATCTTAGCTGGTGATCTTAATGCTCATCATACGACTTGGGGGTCGAATAAATGCGACTTTAGAGACAATTTAATTAATTTTATTTCCGCTTCCTTTAATGTATGTATAATGAACACAGGATCTCCCACAACAGTTAATATACCTTCATTCAATAGTTCCGTTTTAGATCTGTCTTTCTCGAGCTATTTTTTATCCTGGTCTCTATCTTGGCATACTTTAGACGATTGTCATGGTAGCGATAATTTTCCTATCATAATTTATTATGAATCTTCTAGCCCAATTATAAATAAAAACGTTACGTCTTCGGATAATGTAAACTGGTCAAAGTTTTAAGATTGGTTAGATCTGAATTTAAGAATGCTATTTTTTCTCGTACATCCTTAGCTCCTGGTTTAGGTGGCATTTCTTCTCTTATGTTAAAAAATATACCACCTGTTGTTCTTGATATACTGCTTTCCAATTTAAATAAAATCTGGTCTAGTGGCATTATCCTTCTTGGAAGGAATTTCGTGTAATCCTAATTCCGAAGTCTGGGGACTGAAGTGGGTCTTATCACCCTATTGCCATTTCATTAATCTTTTGCAAGGTTGTTGAACATATTCTAAAAAATCTTCTTGATTTCTTCATTGAGTCCAATTCAATACTTCCAAATAATCTTTTTGGCTTTCGTTTGGGTAATTCGTTTAGGGAATTGGGTACTATGGAATGTATAGCATCTTTGGTTGGCTTCATTTATCAATTGTTTTGTCAAAAAGAATTCCTCAGTGCAGTTTTTATTGATGATAAGGGAGCATACGACGTAATATTTATCACTTCCTTAATAAAAAGGCTTTTGGCCAGAGGGATTCCTTTGAAACGCTGTAGCCTTATGCATTCTCTTTTTTCGTTTCGTCATTTACATTTCATCTCTTCAGCCGGTAAAAATGAAATTCGTTCAACATTCAGTGGTCTCTAATAAGGTAGCTGTCTCAGCCCTATATTATTTAATATATTTATTTCCGTCATCAGCAATAGTCTTTCTAATAATAATCATACTAGTTTATTTTTTACGCTGACGATATCGTTATCTTTTCTAAGAACAAATTATTATAGGATTTAATCTCAGAAGTGAATTAATCAATACTCTTATTATTATTTCCGATGCTCTTCAGAAGATATTTTTAGAGGTTGCCCCTGAAAAAAGTAAGCTTATAGTTTTTACCCGTAAAAGGTATCAATACATTTCTCCTGTCTCATTAAATGGTTATCATCTTCAATTTTGTGAAAATGTTAGATATTTAGGTGTTGTGTTAGACCCTAAACTTAGATGGGTTCCCCATTTTCACTACATTGCGTTACATATTTCCAAATAGTCTAACTTTTTATGCTCCATCACCAGTACTACTTGGGGTTCTCATTCGTCCGTCATTCCTTTTGTTAATTCTCAAATCGGTTATCCGTGTTGAATCAGATTACGGCTCTTTCTTATTTTCATCTGCCTCTTGTGTCCACCATCGAAATCTTAATGCAATATTAGCGTATCTTCGTTCTATTTTGGGTGCATTGTGTTCCACGCCTTGAATTTGTGTGGAAATGGAAAGTGTTTGCCCTCCTTTAGAGGTGAAATGCTGTTGGTTAGCCGTTAAATTTTTACTTAAATTTCTTTCTTCTCCACATTCTTTGATTTTTAATTATTTTGTTGGATTTTTTTGAATTCTTAGCATTATGTCAAGAAAGCTCTCCCAATTTTGGCCTTAGTCGATTTTTCGTTGTCCCCGTTTAGCTTTATCATCCTAAAAAGCTTCTAAAAAGTCCTCAAAAGCGTCTATTTCTGTATAACGCTCCTTTATGTTCTCTTATTCTCAGCATTTCCATCAACCTTTTATTCCTTGATTACTCTTTTAGCGAACTTCAATCTCTTTCTCCACAATTAGTAAATAATTATTTTTTTTCTTACGTATCATCTGAGTTTCCTAACTATTTCATAATTTATACCGATGGTTCTGTCTCCTTAAATTCAGCAGGTTTTACCTTTTATATTCCCAGTCTTCAACTTTGCTTTTCTATAATTATATCCCATATCTTTCTTCATCCTTCTCAGCAGATGGATTTGCTTTAACTCATGCTTTACGTTATATCCATTTTCTCCCTCTCAACCCTTTCTTGATTGTTACGGATTCTCAATCTTTTTATATTCCATTATGGAAAATCCCTTTACGTCTGAATTGTCAGTTTTTTCTATTGTTATTCGTTCGTTAATTGCTGATTTCGAACTTGCGGGTCATTTATTAAAATTCATGTGGATCCCAAGCCACGTGGGTATTATTGATAACGAGAAAGCTAATTTATTAGCTAAGGTTGCCGCAAGCGTTTAATCTCGATTGGATCATAAAATCCCGTATTCTCATTTGATTTCTCATTTTCATATAGTTATTAGAAATACTTGGCGTTCTAAATGGACGTCGCATACTGTGACGGCTAGTTGGTTTAAATCTTCCTGTCCTGATATTCCTCGTTTCCCATGGTTTTCCAATCTTTCTAGATTTTATATAATTCGTTTTTGTAGACTTAGATTTGGTCATAATCGTTTGCCATCTCACCCTTATTATCTTAATTTAAACTCTTCTCCTTACTATCCTCTCCATAACGAAATTTCGGTATGTAATTTTTCGCTCATTTTATTTAGCTGTTTTTCTATCACGAAGACGGGTGTGAGATTATTATTCACCCTCTCTTCGCATAAACAGAACTCATCTTTTGTCTTTAATTCCTTTTTTCCATCTTTTATTAGTAATATTATCTTTTTCTTTTATAGTTCTGGGTTCTGTACCTAAATTCTTTTATGTTATTAAATATTGTTTATTATACTCGTATTTTCTATTTATCTATTTTTTTTTATTATTTCTTTATTTTCTCTTTGTCCTTTTTTTTTTTTGTTTATATTTTAGTTATGTATCATAAAATTTGTTAATAGTTAAGCTATAATGTATGTTTTACGGAAGATTTAATAAAAAAAAAAATAAAAATCTTTAATATAATGAATAATAATAAAATCAATAAAATGTTCTATTCCTGTAAAGAAATTTTAAGAGTCGATGGTAAACATGAAAAAAGAAAATAGTTTTTTTGTTTTTATACATATAAATAACTAAATAATTGTAAATAACAATAGTTAATGAGGTTATCAAATACCATAATAACTTCATTTATAAAACTCACTTGAAAAAATATAAGTACCTAACTATATATAAAATAATTTACCGATTTGCCGAATTTTACGTACATTTACAGGTAAACTCCACATCTCTAGGCGTACTCGTATTTTTTTCATTATTATTGTATACCTATAATAGGGTATACCTGTATATATTAGATAAAATAAATAAATTATTAAGTATGTTTTGGTTTGTTGTTGGCACAGTGTATTTTTCACGATTTATTTTCTATTGTGTACCGGTAAGGTGACGGAATACGGCTTTCTTATGAATCATTCTGGTATGCGTCCTTCGGCCATTTTAATATTGTGATTATTCGTAAATTGCTTTCACAAGATTTTGGGTAGTTTGTTGTTAATCTTTTGACACTGGCTACCTACCGACTTCTCGGCCGAGTGTTGTTCTGCATGGTTAAGTCTTTGTTTCAACATTTCAGTTTATGGTAGTTGACATTCACTAAGGTACTGCTTTTTAGTAATCATTACGTCATGGGGTTCAATTATCTTCCCCA
This sequence comes from Pemphigus obesinymphae, assembly GCA_025469235.1. NCBI lineage: Eukaryota > Metazoa > Arthropoda > Insecta > Hemiptera > Aphididae > Pemphigus > Pemphigus obesinymphae. The sequence goes on from JAIPRL010007015.1 coordinate 22,883, forward strand.
AAAATTGTATACAGTTGCCGAGCTTCCAAGGTAATAATTTTTTGCTTTATATATGGTTGACGGTAAATTCTAGTTTTTAGTTTTTATTAATTTGTATTGAACCATTATTATATTTGTTTTTAGTAAAATTATAGTTTTCTTTTCTTTGTAATGAGTCGGATAAATAATAATTCCTAGCTATTAATCTATTGATATTTTTAATAATATATAAAAGGTATATTTAATTATTGCACGTGGTTACGTTTACATCCATTTTACAGCTGACTGTCTTAACGTAACATATACCGTAAAGGAAAAGATACAAACTAACACGCCGTTAGAAAAATGGTGATGTTGCACTGTATACCGATCTGACATCTTATTTTCAGAAATTCCGGAATAATATAAAATTTGTAAGTTAAAATTTGAGAGTGAAATAATCACATATCATGTTAACAATGAATAGGAAGTTTTTGAAAATAAAGAATTAAATTGAAATAAAGGCTACTTGTATATCTTAGATTTTTAGGAATGATTTTAAACTAATTGAAAAATTTAGTAACTGATAAAATATGTGACTTAGCTATTAAAGAATATAAGCAATAATGCATGATATATCAAATAGTATGGCGTCAGATAACCGTTTCACACTATACAATTTTTGGATTTGAATGACTAGAGCTAATGTTTTAAGAAAAATGTACAATTCGTTTGGTTGAAACCAAATAAATATAGAATTCCTTGAATATTTATATATTAAACAAATAACATAGCCAATTCAGGAATACAATGGGACATTAAATATTTTTTGAAAGGTTGGAATAATGATAAAAAAAATATGAATTGGGAATAATTGCATTTTATTTATTACACGAAATGTATTTTTTTTTTAAATACTCATAAAATGTTTAGTTTTTACAACGATATCATTTATTTTTTAAACATATATTTAATTTTAATAATATTAATGAATATAGATGATGGCACTTACGTGTCGTCAAACTTTCGAAAGCTAAAAATATATAAATAACAATATTATTATTATAAAGTATATATTTATTCCTAAATTAATTAAAAATTTAATTGCTACCCATAAGTGTGGGACTAAAGATACATAGATCAGAATAATAGTTTATTTAGCATAACAAAAACTATATATGTCGTATATATGGTAATTGGTATATATTACATATACCAATTATACCCATAATATTAGAACAACAGGTACAGGATAGATTTTTACTTCAAAACGAAAATATGTAGATACAATAAAACATTATTTCATCAATTTTAGCTGTGTATTGAATTGTAAGATGTTTAATAAATTTTCTACATAATCTAATAAAAATATTTATGAATTCAAATATATATTAGAAATTTCAATAGAAACATCGGGCCACTAGAACTAGAAATAACTTAACTATTATACAAGATCCTTATATGGTTTTTTAATCCTAATCAAAATCTCTCTTTACAGCTCAAATGTTCAATTCAACAAAACATCCCTTGAGAACACCAGTTGACCTAAATACATTCAAATTTTCATTTCCTTACGCTTGACATGAAGAATTGTCATCATCAAACAAATTTCATTAATATAGCCTCAAATTACATTTTCCTAACCACGATCTTTATTAAATAAAATGGGAGAATCAACAACAAATTTGAACTAGCCTTGAAAATTATGAGAATTTCATGCAGAAGTGGAACTCCACAAATCTGAACTGTGATTGTATCTATGCAAGTCAAACCATTAGTTATATTATATAGGAGTCGTCATAAAGAATATTTTACGGAAATATTAAGGATATATTATATATTGGACATATTAGCAAATATCATGGAGTAGGTAAATTATAATTTTTTTTTTCTTTCTACTACTTAACTATAATGTACAGAAGTTGTTTTAAGAAATGTTTTATTATTCTTGAAATGTTGACTATTGTTGGATCTCCATTATTAAACGGCATACAAATTAATAAATATTTACAAATATAATTCGGTATATCAAATATTATTATTATTATTATATTATTTTATTAAACGCCAATCGGCAATTTTACATAATACATAGTTAAAGTTATGAGGTACATGTGTATAGATAGGGTACAATAGACTATAATACATTATTAATATGTTATTAGATAATTACAAAGAAAAAATAATACAATATATAAGTACT